>CABFVX010000769.1:64367-84282 GCA_902151425.1 Timema shepardi
ATATATATATATATATATATAATCAATATTTCAGAATGACAACATTTTTGAAAGATAATCCCTTTTATCTCCTGCCTTGAGAATATTTACTCGGCTCTAATTATTTATTGAACACAATGTTTTATTTTTCAGGCGCATTTATGGATGCAACGGGGAGCTATGACGCCTCTTTCTACTTGTCAGGAACTCTGATTCTGGTATCTGCCATCTTGTGCTATCCCCTCAACAGAGTGAACAGGTGGGAGAAACGGAGAGCTGCGGAACTCGGTGCCGGCCTTTGAAACAATAACCGTCCTTTAAACTTTGTTCAGTGATCATAAAGTAAAATAAGTAGTGTACTCTCAATTCTCATAAAATTGAAATTTCTTTAAGGTGGGATGGAAGGTGACGCGAGCTGAAGTTAGTACTGTATGTTTATAGTTTTTATAGCACAAAGCTTTTTGGCCATTAGATACATTAATTTAGTTTAACTTATTGCAACACAAAGTAGGTTGTCTCTTGATCCATCTTTAAATGAAATAGAGCTGAAAGTAATAGAAAGTGGGAAGTATCTTGGAGGTGTTATTGTGAGTAGAGAAGATACAGTGAGAATAGGGCAGAAGGGGGAGTAATTCTACGGGCGTGTAAGAGACCTACCATGGAAAAGAAAAATGCCTCTGAAGTGCAATAAAGTGCTAGCCTATATAGGTTCTAATTTGTACCAATAACTACATGTGCAGCATAAACATGGACAGTGAACAGAATGCAAGAGCGACCAGGAATGTGAAAGACATGGGAATGAAGTTTTTGAGGAGTATTCTAGCTGTCACAAGGAGAAATAAGATTATCATCTAAGAGGTGCAGGCAAGAGCTGTTATACAGAGCTTATGGGATGGGCATGTAATAAGGATGGAAAAGGAAAGAGTACAAGAATTAACGATGGAGGTAAAGTATGTTTAAAAAAATACAGCAAGAGAAACCTGGGAGAAGATGGAAGGAGCAGGTCGTAGCAAGTGTTTCAAGGAAGAGGAGAAGAATCGTGGAAATACAGAGCAAGATGGGTGCGTTTTACAATACTGATTTGGCTACAGACAGGAAGCACTAAATGATTATTAATTTCAACAGGTTTTTATATATGTTATGGGTGTGGTAGTAATTGATCAGAAACTTGTTAAATAAAAAGAAAAAGACTTAGTCAAATTTAACGATACCCATGACAAATATTCAGTAACTGTTATCACTATGTGTAGAAAACTAAACTAATTGTATCTGCTGGAGCCATATTTGAATTATTTTGGCAAAATAAGTTATTTTATTTTAAAACTTAAGAAAAAAACTGGCCTTAATTTACGTTCTTCTCTACCCCATATTAATGAGCATGCGCTACATTTATTCCTAGTACTTAAATAAAACATTAATATTGACCTCGACCATGGTCAATATAGTGTAGGTGTTTACGCTCTAGACCCCAAATATTTGAGTTTTAATCGCAATAGGCTCAGATCTATACGCCGGGTGAAAATATATGTGTAGCAGAAGTGACTTGCAGTTCGCCAAAAGTTGGGTTCCTAAGATCTTATAGACCCACTAGAGTGTTATGAGTCAGTACAAAGAACTACGAAATATCCTTAGTTCTTCTAGGACTGAATATACTATAGATGTGGTTTTATTAGTATATTTACGGTTTTGTACGTTTCTACCTCTTGATACAAGCACTATTTCAACCCGTTAAATTTTATTAGAATTGCGTGCTATGAGGAGTCTGTGAATCTGTGATGTGCCATATTTTGCTTGTAAGAAGAAACGTAAGAGTTGGTAATTTAGGATGTTCAAATGGATTGTGTTGAAAAGAGAGAACATTCTATTTGGTGATAGTTCCAGACGTACTAGTGAAAATGGATCAAATGTAAGCTGGTATGGCTGTGCTAGGGAAAATATTTTTATAAAATGTGTATTCTATGATGTTTGTTATTGAAAAACATTTTAAAATATTTTTAAAGTCTATTGTATACATAGTATGTATAGTTTAAAATAGTTATAACTAACTACATGGTATCATTAAAGTTCATTACAAAATATTAAAAAAGATGCTATCAAGTGCAAAAATAGCATGATTAAATTATAGTACTCGGCTCTAATATATTAAGTAGGTAGTAATAATATGGCTGTAAAGATTAAAATTTTAAATGCACATTTATGTAAGATAGAAGTATAATAAACAATTATATTGTAAATAAAATAAATAAAAGAGATTAACTATTAGGTTTTTTAATAGGAATTAGATAGATGGATAAAAAAAATGTTTACTTCAAAATAATTGTGTGTTTATCCAACTATTTAACATAGGCAAAAATGTTTACCCAACAGTGCTTTATTAAAAGAATATTTAGAAGTTATGAATATTGTAATTATTGTAAATGCAATATATTATTTGTAATTTCATGAACATTGTACTCTACCTGTGTGTGCAACTATGACTCATGTACAAATTCAAATTTGATCATTATATATTTTATATACATTGTTTAAGGGTGGTCTTATTACAATGACATAGTCTATTTTTATAAAGTTGGCAATGATGTGGAGTATTGGAAAACCAACACAGTAATACCTAATATTGCTATAACTAATCTATATTTAATAATTATTAGTAACACAAATCCATCAAAGAAAGTATCAATCAATGAAAGGAACTCGAAAAGGTGAAAGAGTTCTGCTATCTACGAAATAAGATTACCACAAACAGTGAGATCCCAAAGGAAATAGGACAAAGAATATCAAAGAGTGGACAATTCTACCACGTGGTTAAGGATATAATCTGGAGATGGAATATAGATAAAGAAGCCAAAACGTTGTTATACAAGGCATACTATCGTCCAATATTGGCATTATTATGGCTCTGAAACCTGGAAATGGTCGAAGAGAGACTTAATTAGATTGCTGTCAACAGAGAAAGGTTCCTGAGAGGCATTGATAATTTTATAAAAATAAATAGGATAAGGAATGAAATTATAAGGAATGGTTTAAAAGTGATATCATTAGAAGAGAGACTAAATAGAAAAGGTTTTCTGTAGTTAGGTCATGTAATGAGAATGGAGGAGGAGAGAATGCCTAAGAAAGTTTTACAAAGCAAAGAGAAGGGTAGAATACCTAGTGAAAGACCACAGACAAGATGGATGGGCCAAACACAGAAGGACATGGAGGCTAAAAGAGTGGATTGGAGATGTGTGGCTGAGAAAAGTTTGGAGATATCAACACGAATGGAAGAGGATGTGCCAGACGACCCGGAGAGGCGAAAATGTCGAATGGTGATGATGAACAAAAATATAATGTAATTCATGGGTCACCAGACCATCGACCACCAGCTACAGGTAGCTCGCTGTGGCATTTTACGGAAGCACATGTGGGTAGTATATTTTGGGCAGCAATACTATATCTTACGAATTCCACCACCCCAAGTGACATGCCGGGTGGGTGGAAGGGATTAAAGTGGCGCCGTAAGTGATTTAGGAATGTAATCGGATAGAGAAGGGTTGCCGTAAGCTGGGTGGCAAAACATAAATTAGTATGGTCTTTGGAGTTTCTCTGAGATTTCTCGGCTCACACCAGTTTTGTGTACTCACTTTCTGTATTGTTGAATCACAGGTACTCTGGTTGATTTATGGTAATTTCATAGTGGCTTATTTCTGTACGTTTTTGATTTGAGTGTAAGGCGTATACTTTTTGTGTTATAAACTTATAATGAATGCAAATACTTATTTTTTAAAGTTATCCCTTCTATTCAGAATGGGAGGAGAAATACTTTTCCACAGACGTCATGGGAAAACATGTATGTTTACCGTGCAATGCAAGTGTATCTGTAGACAAAAAAAAGTAATATATAGAAATACATTATAAAACAATTCATTCGGCGGTAGACAAAGATTTCCCATTAAATACTGTTTAAAGAAAGAGTAACCGAGACAGTTAGAAAATCTGCTAAGTGGACAGAGGTTCGTTTTTACTGAATATACAGCTAAAAAATAAAGCTTCCACTATCGCATCTTACTGTGTCCCAAATCATTGCTTAAAAAACTTTACGCAAAATGGTGAAATAATAAAAGAAGCATTTTTATAGGCTAAAAATTAACTATTTGATAAATTTAAAAATGACATAATATCTGAGATAAAATATACCCAGCTTTCTGCCAATAGCGAGATAAGGCAAGTTGAGATTATGTTTGGTGATGTTACTTCACAGTTGAGAAATGATTTAGGCAAATGCTATATTTTCTCACTTCAACTTGAAGAATCAACGGATGTGACACTTCTCAGCTGTGTTTGTAAGGTTGGCTTTTGGTAACTTTTCTGCAAAATAGCTTTGGAAAATTATTCCCTTAAAAGGGCACACTATAAGTGAGGATATTTTATCCAAATTCAGAACATTTATTTATTCTGAGACTATTTGTGGGCACAAGCTTGTCGGTATCACAACAGAGTATTATCTAATTTAATGATGTCAGAAATGGGTTAGTTGCTTTGTGTAAGAATGATGAAAGTTTTCCACAATTTGTTTCTCGCCGCTGTATTCTTCACCAGCAATCACTTAGTGAAAAGTTTTTGAAATTCAATGAGGCTATGAAGCTTGTCATCAAAATTGTCGACCAAGTTAGGGTTAATGTTTTCTAAGACGTTTGTTCAAAGCACTGACAGATGAGCTTAATTGTCTGGATGGAGACTTCCTGCTCCATATGAAAATATGCTGGTTAAGCAAAGTGTGAGTCCTTCATCATTTCAATGATATGTTGCCAACAATAATCATGTTTTTCAAAGAATGTGATGCACACTATCCTGAACTTGAAGATTTTGAGTGGCTGCGGGACTTTGCATTCCTGCTAGACGCCACAGAAATATTCTATGGACTAAACCTCCAACTTCAGGGCTGAAACAAAGATTTAGGGAAGATGATATTTTGTGTATTAGGGGTATTGGTGTACAGGTGTTATCCAAAAAAACTTGAACACTGGGGAGAGGAACCTCAGCTGAAGAGACTTCAAGCATTTCCCCTGTTTGAAGGAAGGTTGGATAATGAAAGAAAGCTCTAGCCCTACTCAGGTTTAAAATCATATTGAAATTCTCTCCAATTTGAGAGCAGAGTCTCAATAGCGGTTCAGTGATTTCAAAAAAGTTGAGCTTCTATCACAGTTTGTTTCAGCTTCTTTTATAAACATTGGCATTGACATGAAAATCTCATGAAGTTGTGTAATGTAAGATTTTTATTAAAAATGGAGATGATAACTTTCCAAAGTAACTTATCATTGAAGGGTGTTTCAACTTTAGGATATGTATGGCCTCTTTAACCGAAGAAAAAATATCCAGTTCTAGTTCGTGTTGCACTCCGAGTGAAGGCGTTGCTCTCTCTATGTTTGAGTCATCACTTTCAACTATGAACGTTGTGAAAAACAAATACAAAAGCAGGCTCACAGATGAACATCTCGATAACAGTATTAGAATGGGGGCTACAAGCTACTCATCTAACACTAAACAGATTGTGGATGAAAATGAATGCCATTCTTATCAGTAAGAGTAAGTTATCCATCAATTTAATGTACAGGTTTTGTTCTGCACGTTTTACAATCCGTTCTCGCCACTCACACTTTAACTATGCATGTGTGTAAGGGTGTAACGACTTACATGTAATAACAATGGGTCAACACTCAACAACTCGGGGAACCCACTCTCGGAAGGTTTACACACGGCACGAACTCGACAACCGGCCTCCGCTCTCGGAAGATACGACTAACAGACTGAACGCCACGCCCGAGCTAGCCCACAGCGAAGCTCGAACACGTGTCCAGCCAGGCGAAGAAAAAAGAGTTCCGCATCCGGCCACGCGTAGCGTTGAGGCGCTTCTATATTGTTCCAGAACCACCTCTCTCCTTATATTGTGATGTTCTACAGCCTTCCTATTCCTTCGGTCTCCCCCCCTCTCTGAGAATGATGTTTTGTATATCTATCGGCTATGCCGGGATCATGACTTCACTTACTACCCCACCGGCTTGTGAATAAGAGGTGAGGACGGCGACCTAGGTCTTGGGGAATATTATCTTACATATCAAAATTACTGTTTCGGCGTCATGGGGGGAACTCTGTCAAAATTATCATTTGGATTTTATAACTAATTTATTTTTATATTTGAACTTGGAAATGCTATGCGCTTACCACGGCATGTAGTGAGACCGTCGCTTTCGTCACCACCTAAATTTGGGGTCTGAGCCCAATCTTTCTTGTAATGTATATTTTTGTAAATGCTGGTTTATGACCAGAGCGCCCAGAGTTTGTCTGTGGTCCCGGGTTCGAAACCCGCCTTGTGTTCACTTCATGAGTTTAGCAGTATTTGAACCCGACTTTGTTTATCGAGTCAAATACCATGAGTTGATGTGTTACTTAGTTTACTGTTATATTGGGGACTTGCAGGGTTACAATGACGTCACGTTTGTTACGAGCGTCTTTAGAAAACTTAATGTCTATACTAGGCTGGATAACTGTTGCGCGGGAGTTACAGTTATACCTATCCTCTTGTTATGGGAACTATTCCAGTAAGTGAAGCAGCCAAGGAACTAAAGTCCATAATATTGAGATCCCGGACTGTACATTGTTGATAGGTTTGGTTTAGTGTTGTTTGGTAACCGTCTTGAGGAGGTTACGAGTTTGTTTACATTGTGATCTAGTTGACTCCGTTGGTGAACAGGAAGGTGCGCTTCACGCACAGTTTAATGTTTGTATTATTATATTATTGTTTTGTTACAATAAAACATATTTTGTTCAACCAGGTAACATTCTTGCCTGATTTACAGTCTCCCTCACCTTATAGATATTAAGGGGGGGGGGGCGGGGTGTAGCAAGGGATTGTTAAGATATAATTGATAGAAAATGTACCCATATTTGTGTGGAGTAATGAACAACTGAGGATATATTTCCTTAATATACTCGGCCAGGATTCAAACCCCAACCTTCAAATCAACAGAAAACGAAACAAAACCAAACTAAAATGAATATTCTTGTATTCAAATATGCAGTTATACACAAGTTATTTGATTCTGTATATTTAAAATAATTAAATATATAAATAAAATATTTTTGAAAACCTATATTTTCCCAAATGTTTATGTAGGCTAGCGAATTTCTTGAAACATAAGTATTTAAAATTATTTAGAAAAAAATAATCGTATGAAATAGCATTAATTGAAAATACTTTTCCCACCAAAAATTGGTACATAACACTAACAAAAGAAGGATATCATCACACAACTTAACAGTAAAGCGGTCTTTGAACTTTAGCTTTGTAAAAATAAGAAATAAACGGGAAACTATTATAACTGTGTACTTAAACAATGCAGGCCGGACTGTATTCTAAAAATGTCGCAGACAAGCGAGCCGGTCTCGTGGGTCGTGAATTTGTGTGAACTCAGAATAAATGTAATTCGGAACTAGTAGCGTACGCAGGATTGTGAAGTAGAGGAGGCACAAGGGATTTTGGGTGGAAGTTCCCCTCAAACGCCGAAGGCCATTTTTTTAATCATTATATACACATAGAAGTTTTTTTGGAAGGTTTTGTATTTCTATTTGTAGACTTGATCATTTATATGTTTACTATTATAAACATGAAAATCTAACATTATTATTAATAGCACCGCATCTCACTACCCGTTCGGGTTATACACACATATGTTAATGTGTAATGCTCGGGTGATTGTGAGATGAAATGGAGGACCTACAGCTTAACGTGGGATCGAAACTACGTTGGAGGCCTGTCATTCCACGATAATATAACAAAATAATAATAAATAAATAGGCCTAAGTTAAAGTTGGCTAACCATCACAAAAATCAACGTTTACTTATGATAGGTAAACGTCTAGCCACTGTGCAACTCCTTGATGGAACCACGTGTGAAACTGGGGGCTTTGGAACATGCCACAATCTTCAGGACTTACTAGACTTACAGAACATCAATTAAGACTACTAGGGAGGATCAATACAAGGATGTGTGGCACTTAATATTTTCTTTGCTCATAATATTTAACTGCTCATCCCCCACTTTCCCCCATTTTATTTTCTCTTCGGATCTGCGCAGATCTCGGGGCATCCCCAAACTATTGTAGGGGAGCTCGAGCCTCCTCAGCCCCCTTCCGTGAGTACGCTACTTGTAGGAATCCAACAATCCATACATTTTAGAGTGGCCATTACCAAGAGATGTGTCGATACTGATACTCTATGTACCTGTTCCAAATCGACCCCATTACTATGTTGGAACAGTTCCAAACTACCGGTACTGTTCCACTATCGATACGGCCAGGCAGCGCTCAAACTTTAGTATCTGGACTTGGTAGTGGAACAGTACTGGTAGCGTGGATGGCCTGGTACTTACTAGTTACTACTGTTCTTAGTTAATATTTCACAATAATCAACCACAGTATATTAATATTAATAATAATAATAAAGATATAATAATATTATATATTTTGAAGGAAGTGGAGGATTTGTTTGTTTAAATACTACGTATAAGTATTAATTATTATTTGTTTCATATATAAAATAAAATAATAGCCTAACGATTTTATTATAAATCATTTATATGATATCACTAATAAATAGTTTAAGGTTTAAATTTTTAATCATCTTCTAAATTTAACTTAACTTGTAAATCATTTATATTACTGTCAGCTAAGTGCAAATTAAAATCATAATAATAAAGAATAAGTATCTATAACTTCTGCTAAATCAGTTTACACGTATGACGTAATTCCTCCCCTCCCCCCACCCTTCTCCCCTTGAGAAGTATCTGGCGCCAGCCAGCCCAGCTGCGTGGTGTGATATTGCTTTTTACCTTCTCCCCTTAAGGGTGAGGGTATCGGTAAGGAAAATATGCCAATGGCAATTCCGTTATTGATACTCTTGGAAATGAAACTGTTTAGGAACGTTAGTATCGGTATTGACATCATCCAACACAATTACTAGTTGGGGATTGAGAGTTACTGAGCGAAAGGTGGAAGTAAAAAGAAAGAGAGATAGGCAATGCGCAGAGGACAGTGCACACTAGTGGGTGTGTTGTAGGGACTGAGAAGACACAATAGAGAAGAAGAGGATTTCTTACCGGTACTGGTTTGACGTTCCACAGCAATACTACGTTCCAAGTAACGTTTCCAAGTATCGACACATCCCTAGCATTACCTTACTCGTTTCGGTGACTAAGAGGTCAATCAGATACCAGCCGTATGTACAGTAGGTGAAGTTCCTGAACAAATTTCCACTCTCTATCTCCAAACAAACGTGGGTACACTGCCTTTAAATTAAAGTTTCTTCTTCTCTAACACATTAGCATAATATGTACATATACGTAAGCGGAACAACAACTACGTAGGATTGTTTTAGGTAAAAAGTACTACAATACCCACCAAAAGTGTTCATGTCGCAATTTAAAATATAGAAACTGCAGCACCTTGAGCTTTGTAATTTTTGGAGGCTAGTTTCATGTGTGATGTAAGTTTAAAGTTTATTTTCTCAAAATGTCAAGAAGAACCAGGTTCTATGGCCTTGTAAGATTGTTTTTCTCCCCGGATCAAAAATAAAATTTCAGAAAAAGCATGTTCTTGTTTTTTAGAATAAGCTTGACGTTCTTAAATAACTACATTCGTGGTTTTGCGGCATCGATTAGATTTTGTTGAACTTTTTGTTGTTGCTTTGGTGCTTTATATGAGGTATTTTCATTGAACTCCATAATATAACTGAATGGACATGTGTGGCTTAAATTCTCGACCTGTCATCTGTATATTATTATGTAAAAGAGAAGGAAACTTTTGCGTATCTCTTTCTCTCTTACACACATACAAGGCAAAGGGGTATTTTGATATCGTTTATTAATTTGATTGAATATATGAGATACATCAATGTGTGATTAGTTAGATTAAATAAATGTGTTAGTATAAACTTTGAAAAGCATGACAAAGTACAAAATTGGTGAGTTTTTCTTGAAATAAGGTGATGTAGGCTAATATATACGATGTGTTTTTTTTTTAAGTAAGCTGGTTTTGAAGGCTTTATCTCGTACCAGAATCCTACCCTATAGTAATGTTAAGGAAGGATAAAAGACCTTCCAGGAGGGAATTTCTACATCCATTCTAAATGGCCATTTATCTTATCAAAATACTAATATATGCTAGTATTCTGGTAGGAAATAAAGCCTTACAGATTGGGATTCTTACTAAAATCAGGGTTTAGTAGATACCGTACTTCATACAAGTCTATATCCTAAATTATCATTAATATTTAGCACCGCATCTTAATACCCGTTCGGGTTATACGCTTTAAGTACTAATTACTCTAATGGATTAGGAGTTGGGAAGGTTGAATTAGAGGAAGTGAACCCGCATTTGCGTGGAGGGAGAGTAGAAAACCATTTGGGAAAAACCACCCCCAGTTCACCCGACCGAGATTCGAACCTTGATCTCCCCGTCCTCAGCAGTCGAGCAGCTCAACACAACTAACGCGTTAGCCAACTACGCCACCGAGGCGGGTCCTAAATTATCGTTTGAACCTAAGACTTCTGCACGATGTGTGTCATTCAAACAGATGTAATATAGTTTTTAGCTAGCTTGTTTCATTATAGTTATCGAACTTTCCACGTATTATGATTTCTGAAAGCAATATTCAAGATATAAGCCAACTTAGAAAAAATGGTAATATAATAATACTTTCTACAAGCCTATAACCAAAGTGATCGTTTCAACGTATGGCAACTACACAAAGTTTGTCATTCAAACACATGTAATCAAGTTTTAAAATATAATACTCATTATATTCATCCCCCCAATGAAGCAGACGATAAACTTGAGGGTCACATTCTCCTCTTTGCCAATGCGCATTTTTATGTCCAGCCAGTATATAATAGAGATCACTGGTTATTTTAGAACTATACATGCGCTCTAGCGCTATCTTTGATTATTCTTAGATCTATACTCTCATGTTAGTTTAATTCATTTTTCTTGTGTTGGATAAAAACGGGTAGTTTATTGTGAATGTGGACTGAGGAGCTTTTCAGTCCACTATCTTTTGTATTGTTTGTTTATGTCAATGTGTCTACATTTTTCCACACCCTTCGACGTTATTATTAAATAACTTAGAAGAATATCAGTTTGATTGTAAAATATATATCATTATAAAATGGTGGAGGTGAGTGGGCAACTCCCGAAAGATTTGTTCAACTGAAAAATCAATGTTGTCTAAAGTTAGGATGTTTGTTTCACCCATTTACTTTTATTGATTATTAGTCTCTTTCACTTTAATTAATTTATATCAATTCCATTTAACCTTTCTCAGAGTCGCTAATAATAGAGAGTATCAACAGGTTTGATTTATATTTTGTGATTTGCACCGCACAACGGATTTTTTTTTACTCAGTCAAATTATTATAAATTTATGTTTTCCCTCACTCCTACACACAACATAATCAAATTTCCGATGGTAGCAAAACTAATGTTGTGAAAACTTTCTAAATCGTTATAAAAAATCTTAAAAACACGTCTAATTTTTATTTTTATGCAAGGTATTAACAAAGTGTCTATACATTTTTATATTTATTCACACATGAAGGGTTGGTCTAATTTCGGAAATTATTTATTCATATATAAAAGGTTAGCTTAGACTTGGTCGGCTTTTATGATTAAAATACTATAAATATTTTACATCAAAACAATATTATCACACTTTAAAATGTTTCATATTCAGTATAGATGTTTGTTAATCTTCTCATGCGAAGTTGATACGTTTGACAATCTGCTTAAAATCAAGGTGAAACAATAATTTACTTACTAACAAGAATTAGGTTTGTTAGTTGAAAAAGAAAAATTGAAAAACTTATAATCACTTAATGTGTTCTTATAAACACATTAAATCACCAATGGGGATAATCTAATGTTTCTGAATTACTCTAGGAAAGTTTCATTAACACAAGGAACTTTTTTTTTAATTATGTCTGTTTACCAATACATAAGTTTATCATTATTTTGGTTTTGGTTTTTTCATGTATCAAGTTGTACTGTGAATATAGTATATTTACTATAACCTATCCGAGTTTCTTTTATTCACTTTTATAGATCTTTCAATTATATTTGTTCCTGGAAGTTACTAGGCAGAAAATTAATGAATGAATTATGTGAGTTTTCTAATATATTTTTTAAACAATTTCGAATCTTTTCACAATATTTATTTTGTTATGTTTGCTTTTGTTATTGGGTGTCTACAAACTTGGTGGATTGGATTGGGATTAGGCCTACATTCAGTGTTTTCAATCTTCTCTTCAGCCAAATACTGGTTCATTGTATTAAAATTTACACCCTTAATTTTGGTGCTCTTAAAATTTTGTTATGTTTAACACTAGATTTGTATTCACTTAATAAAAGTAAAATAAGGGATATGTAGTATGGCATAGAAAAAGTGCTAGATTGTATTAGTGTGGACAGAAGATAGGACAATGACAGGGATTGCTACACACACACAAAAAAAAAACTCTATCTGCGCCAGTATTCAAACCCCGACCTTCCCTATAATCTTGTTCGAGCCTAAATTGTGGGCCAAACACTTTAAGCCGCTGGACCACAGTGGGTGTATTCTTATATTAAGTCAATTTGAAAAGTTGATAAGATGTTTAGTACAAAGGATACATTTCTTACATATGAAAGTCACATGACATAGTTTGCATTTTGAACTCGCCATTGCCATAACTAAACCATTATTCCTGGTTTAAAGTACTGTACCTAGTCATACTAGTCATAGGGATAAGAGCTCTTGTTCATTTGGTAGATGATGATAAGTTAATTTAAAATGCCAGTGTTTAAGTTGATCCAAAACACTCATTTAATAATACACCATATATGTTATTTAGAAATTATGATAAATAAACATAAGTTAAGCTATTTGTTTTTACTTTGTTCAATGTTCTCCTCAGGGCCTTTTGACCGGGTGTGCCACCCGTCTAAAGTCATTGATTGTTGAGCAAATCATCAAATATTGCAAAGTATTCCACCACCCCCGTACGGCTACCTAATAGTGCCACCCAGCTGGAAAAATAATTCTGGGCAGGAATATTTAGTTTTTGTCTTTTCTAGTACCAACACTGTTAGTTTTTTTAATCACCGTGTCTTGCTACCTGCTCAGATTGTACACACATACACTTATGATAATTACTCACATAGGGTAGGGATGAGGAAGGAAGCATTTTAGAAGTAATCTACCTGAATTTGCGTGGAAGTAGAGTGAGAAACCATTTAGGGAAAACCACCCTCAGTAGACCCTACATAGTGTCAAACCCTGACTACCCTGTCGTCAGCAGGCAAGTGACACTATAGACTATTTGGCCACTGAAGTGGATAACACTTGTTATTAGCAATGTAGATGATCTAACTTTTAAATGAATAGAATGAGAAATCTATATTTTAAGAAAAATGCACAACAACTAGCATTTACTTGAAGCTAGGGTTAAAAGCATTACTGGTACAGGCCTTTATAACGGCCAAGATCAATTCTTGAGCTTATGGATTATAATCAGGCATATTATCCATTCAGACAAGTTTAAGCTAACAGATCATAAATTGTCGTCTACTTATGTTTGTTACACATGCTTATTGAAACTTGTTGAATTTCAGGAAGTACAACGCCATTCTGTTCACACACTAGTGTTTCGCTCATTAAAGAGAAGTCATGACATGTTCCTTTCCAGTCATGGATTTTTGCCCCCGTTGGATCTAAAGGCGTAAGTGTATTTTGTGGGTCATTGCAATAATATAAGTGTTTTAATATAACCCTAGCAGAAGTGTTTGGCTTTGCATTATGTGGTTACGCCAGGCAAAGCTTGTCTTTTCTTCAAACAGCTAGAAAAAAAATCTCTTCACTTTATTTATTTTGGCCAAGTTTTTAATTAATTAAAAAATATATATAACCAAAAATATAAAATTCCAGCTTTGAGGTAAATATGTTTGTGCACAGGGGCCACTAATTTATAAATTTCATCCCTCTGCATGCAGAAGATAATTGAGCAATGCTCATGACAGACAAACAGACAAACTTTTCATTTTATTAAAAGGCCGATAAATAATAATAGGTCAAGTAGGGCCTACTTACCTAATTAAAAATATATTAAACTATTAATTATACTAATTAGCAACATTTTAATGTAGGCCTACACAATTATTAAGTTAATTCAAAACATTTCAGGCAGTTCTGAAGTCATTGTAACCAATATAATGAGGGGAAAGGTCACACTCTATAACATTTTTGGATTTTATGCTGATGATGAGGGTGAGGATGTCGACCCGGACCCGTGTATGCCCCACGTTTGGGCAGCATTTATAGCGATATTGTTTTATATGATGATGATGAGTGCATGCCTCACTACGCACTTGTTATCACACGGCTATGACAATCTGATTTTATGTTTCTCACTGTAGGATTACAGCTTGGTTAATTGTCTAAATTAGTTGAGATTTAACACTGTAAACGATTTATTTTATTAATTTCACTTTTACAATAAAATTGACATTAAAATGATAGAGTTTTAGTTAATTTACAAACTGACGCGGAGAGCCCCATCTAGTGCTGTTACAAACTGAGTTTGTTTCTAAATTATTACAATGTTCTGTTTGATATTATGTTTTCTGTCAAGATTATTATTTTTCTGTCTATTACTATAGATATGCACAAGCTGCTTAGATATGACTTATCACTTGCTTCTTGGACCTCTTGTCTTGTGTTAAAAACTAATAGGAGAACGCCTGGCAACCTGATGTTGTGAAGGCTAGCTTCCTATTGGCTAAAGGCAGCCAGCGTATCTATCACCTGATTTTGTAATGGAACTGAGTCTTTTTTTTAAGAAAGAAAGTTTTTAAACCTATTGTATTCAAGTTACTTCTGAAAACACATTATTCTTCATTGATGAGGTATTAAAACGGAACTTTACATACAATTCTTTAAATAAAAATACACTTCATCCATGACTTTTTGAATATATGAGAGGGGTCCAAAACAGTATCATTACAACACTTATATTTGTGGAAACTGATGGCCAACATTGCTTAATTTCTTAATTTCTTTGAAAGTTTGATGGAAAAACAGAATTTTTATAGAATTAATATAAGTAAATGGAGGGAGTGGGCGCGGGAGAGTTAGATTTTCCATCCCTTGCCCTAGTTATGCCACTGATCCAAGGCGTGAAAAATAAACAAACCACAAGCACAAGAAAGAAAGAAATCCACTCTAACCTCTATGGTTGAAATATATTATTTAAATCCATACATATCATGAGTAGACAAGCAAAATAATAGGGCGCATCATTTTACGTTATGATATAACCCTCATAACTATGTACTGTATAATAATTTAAGATTAAATAAACACATTAGAAAGAAGTCGGTTGTTTTTTTACCCAAAACTAAATATTTCACTAAAGCCTTCCCACCGGCCACCCCCCTTCCAACTCTTATTTTGGTCAAAGAACATTGCTGTTTATTTTAATTTTTCAATTATTTCTCTTAGCTCACTAAACAACATAAATTATGTTTTGGCTTGTTAAGAGAATTCTAACTTAATGTACAGGTGTGAAAAGTCCACTTTTTTAAATCTGATATGAACTTGAATCGAATATGTGAAATATTCTCAAAGCAAGATCGAGGATTGAATATTATTTGTTTAGTTGTTTTATGCTTGACGAAGAAGAAAAGATAGTTATTTATAAGCCTATATTTTTATGCACTAAAATTACTCTGAAAATGTTTCATTGCTCAATTGTTTTGTAATATTTTATTTTGATAAATCATTCAATTACTACCTATCCGACACCTTAGCTCAGTCGGTAGCTTGTTTGTCTACCGAGATAAGGGTCAGGACTGGGTTTGATTCCCGGCATGACTGAAAACTGTTTCATTGGTGAATCAATGTGAGTTAACGGCCACGGGCTGAACGTTGTGTTTGTTTTAGATTTAGGTTAATTTAAAAGTTGTGTGCTGATGTAATCAGTCGGTCCAGAAAGTGCATGTTAAATATACGAATGAAAAAAAACTTATGATTTTTTCATATAGAATTACATATTAATTGGTTCTTTAAATAACAATTTAGAATGAAAATAATTGACCATAAATTGATTTTTTCTGTCAATATTTTAATTGGCAAAACTTCATAATAACCAAAGCCAGAATTTTTTTTAAGCAAAGTTGAAGCTGATAATTTTTTTAAAATCAAGTCAAAGATTTGAAGCTATGCACACTCCGGTTCTACTGGCAATTTGCACAAGTAGGCTAGCCCTGTCTCAAATACACAGTTATGAAGAACTTGATTTCTAAAAACACTTAAGTACAGTAGACTCCCGACTATCCGGCCTAATGTGGCGGAGGGTCAGGCCAGATAAAAAAAAGTTGGATAGGCCAAAGTTCTATAAATACTCACTTCCGCCCCCTGTATCATTAAAAACACACGTTTTATACAAAACCATGCTCTTATTCATGTTTTCTTACCTTTTAGTAAAGGCCGGTCCTTTATAAAAAAATGTATGTTTTAAAAATGTATTACAAAAAAAAGATTAAAATACTGTACACATTTTAAGATAAATTTTATAATGTCCAACTTAATTGCAGGAAACATAAAATCTTGTACCCTGTACAGTATGAATACAGTACATACAGTTTTAAAATAAACAAAACATTAACATAAAATGTAAGCCTAGTTCTTAAAAAAAATATTTAAACTTACTTTACTCTTCATTGGTAAATGATTACATAAATGTAAAAAGTTAGACCTAAGATAAAAGGGTCAAAACTTAGTTTTTCCACAGTCAATATGAATTCATTTTGGAACCAGGTTTTAAGGATTTTTGAATTCATCCATGCTTTCTTTTGATGTGTATAATATAGGGGTAGTGATTCCTGAGTTTTCAGTTTTCTAAAAGCTCTAGGTTTCTTTGCTATTAAAGTCAACCTAAGCTTATGGTTGCCAGTTGCATTACTGTAAGCCAAGATGGTGACTCGTTCCTTGCTTTTCTTGTATCCTGGGGCAGCGGCTTCATTTTTTGATACACATTTGTTGGGAGCATCCTATAATTTAAACTGGTCTCATCGCAGTTGTACAACTGCTCCCCAGAAATTCCCTCCTGTTCAATAGGCTTAAAAAGATAGCCTCTGAACAAAGGTACAGCCTCTTTTTCAGCAGATAAAGCCTCCCTACTTATGATAATCTGATAAATAGCAAATCTTTTTTTCCAGTGATCTAACCATCCATCACTGGCAGTAAATTCTGAATCTTCTCTTTCTCTTTCTAATAGTCGCTTAAATTTCAATGCTTTTCCCTGCAATATCAGCCCAGTAACAGTCAAGCCTTTTCCTCTTAAGTGTTCATTCCACAAAAATAAAGCTTCCTCAACTTATTTATGCTTACCTTTCTGCATAGTTTTTCTTACTTTCATTACACTTCCTCTGGCTTGGGGAACACATCACTTTTCAATTTTTCTTCCAGTCACCAACTGTACTTTTCTCAACTCCAAACACCGTAGCAATAGTTTTTGCCGCAGCCCCAGAGTCCAATCGCTTTATAGCGTTTAGTTTCTCTTCTATAGTCACTAAAACTTTTTTCCGTTTATCACTCATTTCCTAATCTTCAATAATAAAAACAAAGCACACCAAAAAACGATTTACAAACGTAACCAGGAACAGTGGCAAACCTATTCCGCACTTGTCGACATTCAATACACAACTGACAAAACAAAGAGCAGGCAGAAGGGTGGGGAGAAACCTGCACTTTTCATGATCCTAGTTCATAGCAGACGCCAACTTCAAACGCCATGGCAAAGTAATATGTACCTCATTTTATTACTGAGAATGTTTTTGTTTATTTTTAACTAGGCCGGATAGTATGGAAGGGTGGATTGTCAGGAGTTTATGGTAGTATAAAGTTAAGAAAGATTTAATTTGAAACAAATTTATAGTTTTAAAAAGAGAAATTTATTGCTTGGCGATTTAGCGCCATAACAACACTCCTAACTAAAATCTAACTATTAGCATAACTTTAAAAAAATGGAATAGGCCTATTTGCTAGAAGTAATTATATAGACTTTTGTAGTTTGAAAAAAAGCACAATAACAAAAAAGTACAAAATTGTATCAGTATAATTAATTTACTAAAAACAAAAGTGGGACAAACAAAATAGCATTTGTCAGTGGAAACAACTCTTTAACAACTTTTTTGGAAATTAAATTTCAAATATTTTCACTTCAAGTAATATTATACATTTTTAAAGATTCGAGGATATCAAATTTGGATGAAAATTTAATGCTGGGATTTTAGACATATATGATTCAACCCATCTTTAGTTCTAACCTAAATGTTTATGTCCCAGGGAGACTCTGAAGAAGATGGTCAAGTCAAGAGACTCGTATGGACTTGTGTTGGAGCGTGCTAAACATAACGACGCTGCAAAGCACCTTGCGCTTGAACACTCAGACCACATCATCAACTCTCATCAGCATATAGCAGAAACACAAGGTATACAACAAGAGAAATTTGATGAATCATCATTTCTACATAATTATATAACTGTTTTCATGCTATTAAGAACATATAATAATTTATCTTCTCACTGACTCCGTTCAACTCCTTGGTTATGATTCCCTCTCCAGTTTTAAATATCTTCTTTATTCATACATTCTCTATCTCTACTTATATTTTGAGAAATACAATCAACCCATTCATTACATCACTTTTCAATCCATTGTTTAGTCATTGAACTTCTTCACTCTTACGTTGTTTAACCAGTGATGTAACTAGGGTTTCACTCGTATCTGGAGGGGTGGTAAAGGAAAGTTCCTCCTTCCCCCATCTATTGCCCTGATCTTACACTCCCCTCTCCTGCATATCCTATAACTTATCTTATTGTACAAATTACCCCCTCCCTACCTCCTCCTGTGCAAAACCTGGAAGTACAAGTTGAAATTTTGTTAGATCATAGCTCACTCATCTCGAACAAGCATACAATGGTATTGTTAGACTATAAGTTAAAGAATATTTTCAAGTCAAGATACTGTAGAAAATGCAAAAAATGCTATTTATTCTAATTAAAACACACAAAGAACATAAGTAAAAATTTAAAATAAGAACAGGCTCTAAGTATTTGTTTAAGTTTAAGCTGGCGCCTGTGAGCCAAGTCTTGGGATTGGAGGGGATGTTCAAACCTTCGGGACACCCACGTCTCCCCCAGCTATATCAATGGTTTAACATGCTAATGGCTGCTTTTGTTTTAACATGTCTTTAAAAACTCAAATAATATTAATACTCATAGCTATTATTTATTGTCAGACTAGACCACAGACAAATGATAGAAACAAACTCTCAACCTTACAGGGGTTTCGCTGTGCTCCTTTTGCCAGATTGAGTCCTTCAACACTACTTTGCTAGTGTCACTGCTTGGTGATGATAGGATTGAATATAGCTATCCTAGTATTGACGGACCCAAGCTTGCAAAAAGAGCGCAACCAATTCAACCTGGAGGTTGAGTGTCTCTGTATATTATTTGTGTGTGAACTTGGCCTAAATACTTAAGTAATTATTATGTCTAGATGGAAGTTTCCCCGGCGGTGATACAATGTCCGGTAAGGAAGGAAGCCTGGTCCCGGTAATCCCCCCTCAGAGTGGTCCCATTGTCCACATCACTAGCACCATTCAGAACATTGGTCCTAGAAAACCCACCACTATGCCCAAACCCAAGTGGCACCCGCCGTGGAAGCTGTACCGGGTCATCTCTGGACATTTAGGTTGGGTTCGCTGCGTGGCCGTGGAGCCAGGCAATGAATGGTTCGCCACAGGTTCTGCTGACAGAGTTATCAAGGTGAGGTGTTGTTGGCCTGCATCAGGAGGGGGGGGGGGG
>CABFVX010000769.1:84479-144134 GCA_902151425.1 Timema shepardi
CAGGCCTCCACCGTGGTTCGGATTCCACGTTAAGCTGTAGGTCTTTCATTTCATCTCCCAATCACCCTACCATTACACATTAGCGTAAGTGCGTATAACCCGAACGGGTAGTAAGACGTGGTGCTAATAATAATAATAATAATAATATTTAATCCATCATTAAAAAACATAATATTTTAAATAAATTCTACTCTGATTTTGAAATTATCTTTCTTAATACTGTACTTATTTTTTAATAAACAGTAGTTGTCCAAAAATACTGGATTATTCTTAAAAACCTACATCAACACACAACCATTTGAATAACCACTTATTCATATGTGTGCAGATTTGGGACCTCGCCAGTGGTCGCCTGAAAGTCTCCCTCACTGGTCATATCAGCAGTGTGCGAGGTTTGGCAGTCAGTAGCAGACATCCGTACTTGTTCAGTTGCGGGGAGGACCGACAAGTTAAGTGCTGGGATCTGGAGTATAACAAGGTTTTTATTTTAAATTATAAAACTAAACTAGCATCGTTTTACTAAATAAAATGTCTGTGTGTGAGGGAGAGAGTGTGTGTGTGTGAGAGAGAGAGAGAGAGAGAAAGAAAGAAAGAACCAAGCATGTGATAATTCCAGCGCTCTAATTGGGTTAGTTGTAAAGTGGACAATACATGTTGAAAGTTCAACTTGATAATTTTATCAAGTTTATTAATAATTACAGCCAATGCAAATACTTTTGTTGATTAAATTATAAATTACAAACACATACATGAAGGTAAAACTAACATCCACACATTAAAACACTACCACCGTAAATTATAAACCATACATGAGGGTGACACACACACATCCATACTTGAAAATGACAATTGGCCAAATGCCACAAGAGATGCTCACTGTTTTTCAAACTGTGTTTGGAAACTGTACCCCGCAATAAATAACACAGCTATGATCACATGACTCAAAACTGGCCATACAAATGATTACAGGAAACAATGGATGTCTTTCATCCCGCAAGAACAGTCACACATTACTCAGGCTGGCTGTTTATAGTTTCTTACGGGTACCTACATTCCTATTACATTTTCGCCTTCTTACAACACATGCCTCCTTGATGAGTTCTGTTAAAATGAAACATAAGTTGGAGGATTGGGTGATGATGATCGGTTTTCTTATAGGCAGCCAATACCTCTCTGTACAGTGGCAGCATTGTAAAGTGTTTGTTCCCTTTTATATGTTTTATATCCAAATTCCCTGTACCTTCTTAGAAATATATGACAATATACTTACTATATGTTATTAGGAAATTGAAAGTTCATTGCTGCACTGACAAAAGTACACCATCTATCCCTATATTGAGCTGGTTTTATCTGGTTTACCTATATGGAAAATATCTTAAGTAAATTGAATTGTAAGTTGTGATAACAACTTTATTTATCAAAAGTAAATTAAATGTTAGAAACAATTGTGCAATAAAACCTTTTACAATTAATTTTAGTGCATAAAGTTATATACATAATCAAAATATAATATTTTTCAAGCATAAATCATAAACAAAACATATCCAAACTTCAATTTGGCTTAGAGAATATTTCATATTCAATTTGAGTTTGCTTTGAATTGAAACATTGGACTTCCCACCCCCCTACATAGTATGGTAATATTTTGTTGTCAGGTTATCAGACATTACCACGGTCATCTAAGTGCTGTATATACACTGGCACTTCATCCCAACATAGATGTATTGGTGACAGCTGGACGAGATGCCACATGTCGCGTGTGGGATATGCGCACAAAAGCCAATGTGCATACTCTTACTGGACACACCAACACCATCGCCAGTGCCATCTGCCAGGCGGCTGAACCTCAGGTCAGTACTACACAACTGCTCTAGAGATAGCAAATGGACAATAGAACGAATAGAATGTGGGGCTTTGGATTCTTGGTAGTAATTCTCTGAGATATCGTATAACAACACAAATTGATGGGATTTTGGTTAAATTAAACTTAATTAAGGGTGTGTAAAGTTTCATAAACTTTGACCTGTATATTCGGTTGCTTTGAAGGACAGGAATGTCTTAACTGACCAACCCTGGTGGCATCAGAGAGGGAATTTTTTTCTTTTAGATAATATTAGCTAGATTCGAGGAAAAATGGATTCAAGACTTTTTTCATAATTTAGAATTGGAATTTTTTTAGAGTTCTAATTTGCTTATTAATGGTTCAACCCCAACATATCTACGAAACTCACTTAACAACCAGATATTGTGTGCAATCCATATGGGTAGTAAAACTGGATGGGGAAAAAAATCAGGACCCAGACCATTAATTTTACAGCTAACTGAATTTATGGATGTTATAGTAAAAGATGTTAGTAATTAATAATTAGTTACAATTTCGATTTTCTTCTATGGTCATTATTTTTCTAAGATTTGAATTTTAATTCTTGGATAGAATGAAGATTCAGATTTGTAAAATAGTGGATCTGAGCCTTCTACAGTATAACTATGTTTTATTGTAAAATACCTACAGACTCGTATCTATTTATTTACTGTCGAAATTTCATGGCAAATAAACTAATGCTATTTTAAAATTCTGTAGATTGTAACAGGTAGCCACGACTGCACCATTAGGCTATGGGATCTGTCAGCCGGCAAGTCTAAAGCCACATTGACCAATCATAAGAAGAGTGTTAGATCACTGGTTTTCCATCCATCTTTGTGAGTACTGGGCTTGTAATAGGACTAAGCTTGATTCACACGTTCGCCGAAAATAGAAAGCAGAATCTGCCTCAGTGGCGCAGCAATTCATTCGCTGTATGCTAACCAATGATGCATTGCAACGCTAACATAACAGCTGATTTCTCAACATATTTTATTTTTTAGTGGCTAAACATATATTTTAGATAATTCTATCAATGGATGTTTTCAAATTATAATGCTGTGTCATGGCACAATCCAATACACACACTTTACATTAATGGGTTATTTCAAATCTCCTCACAACGGCCAACTAAGTTGTCTGCTTTCTTCTGGCTGTGAAGCGTTGGCTGATGTTCATGCACACTGATTTGATTGGTTCTCCTGTGCCGTACATCTCAGACAGAGAAGACAAAGTAGAAATGAATTGAACTTTAGCGGAACAGTTCATGCTGATTAGGCGGAAATATTGTGATTGGCTTAAAGCTCGTCACATGACCATGTTTCTGTTCTGTGTTAGTTTTTATAACTCTACCTATAAAATAGTATAGGGTTGTACAAAACTTTGACTTGGATTTAGAACAAATATCAGCTTTGACTTCACTTCAGAAAAAAAATCTGGCTTTGGTTATTACGAAGCTTCGCAAATAGGATATGTTACTCCCATTATTGTTTCCAGCTTGTGACCTTGGTAATTTTTTTTAGCAAATAGGATATTGACAGCTAAAATAATTTATGGTCAGTTATTACCATTTTGAGCTGTTAAAAATAAATAAGCAAATGAAAAATCTTAAGTAGTTTAATTCCAATTAGTAATAACTGAAATTATCAGAGTAAAACAAAATATTTAAAAATAATTGTGCAATAAAACATTTTCAAAGTAATTTTACAGCATAAAAATGTATAGATAGTAACAAAAGAATATTTTTATAGCATTAAAATAACACAAAAATCAAACTTTGATTTGGATTCAAGAATATTTCAGACTTCACACACCCCTATGAAATAAAATTAATAACTTATTAAAATGCTATCACTGTTGGCTGCAAAAAGAAAAGCTGTTCTTTCTCTAAAACGGCCTTTCCTATAAAAATTGAACTCTTAGTTACCCACATCAATGGGCCTGTAAACTAAGGTATCAAGCCTCTCTGGTTTAATTTGCCGATGACTGGTAGGTGTGGGCTCAAATTGTCAGGGAATGCAGCAAGGCATGCGGTTTCCCACTCTTCCTCCACACAAATGTGGGTACAACTCCACTATGCAGATTTGGATTCGTAAGATAGTGGTTTTGATCCAACTCTAAATTATATTTTTTTATCACACCTGTGGATGACTGTGATGCATTCAGGTACATGTTTGCTTCGGCATCCCCTGACAACTTGAAGCAGTGGAAGTGCCCAGACGGTAGATTCATCCAGAACCTAACAGGGCATAATGCCATCATCAACTGTCTGGCTGTGAACCCAGAGGGGGTGCTGGTGTCTGGAGCAGACAATGGGACCCTTCACTGCTGGGACTGGAGGACTGGCTATAACTTCCAGAGGCTTCAGGTACAAAACTACTCTAGTTGTAAATATGATTACGATACAAAAAAAATAAGTTAAGGAGATGAAAGTTGGCCTGGCTAAATAGAGAAAGAAAAAAAGTTATTTTATAAATCCAACAAAAACTGATTACATCCTAATGGCAGACATTTTAATTTAATTTAGCACAGCGTCTTACTACCTGTTCTGGTTATACACTTAAGTGCTAATTACGCTAATGGGCTAGAGATTGGGAAGGTTAAATATATAGGAAATGAACCTGCATTTTTATGAAGGGAGAGTAGAAAAACCATCCCTAGTTCACCCGACGAAGATTCAAACCTCTTATCTTCCTGTCTTCCGCAGTCTAGCTCAACACAAAACTAGCGCGTTAGCTAACTATGCCACCGAGGCGGGTATAAAGACGGAACAAAATTCCAAACTTGCAAGAGTAGCATAATAGACTGAATTGTTGATGATAGAGGGGTCAATGTTTGAGTCTAAGCCTGGTGCACCGGGAATTTATCCAAATGTGAGTTTACATCCCCTTTTCTCTTGACCTGAAGGAGCTGTCTGTTACAGTGAAAGTTTTTTCTTAAAACTGTGTTAGTGTGTGTTCTATTTAAACAATTTCTACTTCAGTATCACTACGATGTGAGGCTATCCCTCCTGATTTTAACGATGATTTAGCTTAGTGTCATATTCCAATTAACCATAAGATTGAACATATATATATATATATATATTAAGAAAACCTTTTTTCACCTTATCAGGTAAATGTATTATATTTGGAAGAAGATACAGGAAAGGTGGATATAAACACATAAAAATATATTCACAAGGTTCCAATGTCCATTTCCAATATTTCTTTCCTTTTGTGGATTTTGTTTCCTCTTTTAGGAAGTTGCATTGCACGTTTCACACTCTCTCCTGATGAGTTCTGATAGAATGAAACCTAGGTCAGGGGTGTTGGGTGGTAGCCAGAGATATTCTTCGTTTAGTGACAGAAATGTAAATTGTGAACAGTGTTGTGCTTTTCATTGTAAAAGCCATATTGTGTTCATTCTTTTAATATATATTTCTATCCATTTTTATTGCACCTTTTTCACATAATATATCTTATTGAAAATTTAATTACATTCATTAACTTATGTGGCTGTGTTATTTTCACCTCTGGTCCTATGTCTTAGCTTAATCGGTAGTGTCACTACCTAGCAAGCTAAAGGTCCTGGGTTTGATTCCTGCATGGCCAAAAACTGTATTCTTAGTGATATGTGGGTTTCCCTTTCATAATGATGAATAAAGTCAGGGCTGAATGTTGTCCCTTTTAGATTTAAGTTTATAATTTGTGTGCTGATTAAATAAAGATGGTTCGGAAAGTATACATGTCAAATATAAATAGTATTTTCACCTTGAATATGTTTAGGCCCCAGTCCAGCCTGGCTCCATGGACAGTGAATCTGGAATATTCTCCATGACCTTTGATCACAGTGGTAGTAGACTCATCACTACAGAGGCTGACAAAACTATCAAAATTTACAGGGAGGACGATACTGCAGTAAGTTGACTTAAGTCTTATATCATATTATGTTTGCACACCTTTTAGAAGCATTGTGGCATTGAGAATTATTTACTTTACAATTTACTCAGCTTTGATCGCCACAAATTACATATAAATATGCTTAGCTGCCAAAAAAATTCAATTTTCAAATAAGCAACGGAATGGCTAGAAAGAATTCTCTAAAAGACAATAAAGGTTAGTGCTACATTGTTTTTTGTTAAACTACTTCATTTTCATTTGTTTGAAATAAAATGATCAAATTTTATTTATATTTCTACTCAATTTTTAAAATAAAATTTTAATTGATGCTAAAATGAGTTTTGGTCATAAATGTTAAAACAGTTATCTATAATCATTTGTTAATTAGGTGAGTTTTTGTAAAAGAATTAAGGAAACGCTTACTTTAATGTAATTTTCTTTACAGGATCAACTACATAAAATCACCAAAGCAACCTTTAAAATTAACTTGTTTTATTTTATTTATAGACTGAAGAAACACATCCCATTCACTGGCGACCTGAGATTCTTAAAAGAAGAAAATACTGAAGTTGTGCCATTACTTTTAAATCGAGACTTCTTTTCATTTTCGAATGAAGTACATAATTTTATACATGGGGGCGAAAGCACAAGACCTCTTTTTATGTATCTTCTTACAAGTTAAAATAGTATTTCGCGCATTGTTGTTTTCCAATACATTGCTTTGTAAAACAAATGGTTTTTTTAATCTATCAATTTTGTTTGTTCATTTTACAAATCCATTTCTTCATTATCAGTAGGGATGTGAAAGAACTAGGGCTCTGCACATACTCTAATTTCAAATGACAAGCTCAGCTCGAAAGTTTTGTAAGTTTGTCATTTTCAAGCTACCACTTGATGTACATAATAATCATTTTTTTAAACACATTGGTAAGCAAAGGCTATTTAATTTATATACTATTAGCATTTCTACTTACAAATCATTCAGTTAACAAATTGTTATGATCAAACTTATTTGTTTGGAATTATCCTTTATCAAGGTTGTTTACTTGTATTGTCATGACAAAGCAATGAAAATGAAAATAAAAATAGTTAAATTGATTATTTTTACCTGCTCCCTTTATAAAATAATAATTTCTGTCAAGTTAAAATTTTAATCAAGAATATATTAGATTTAATAAACTTGAGATATTTAAAACTTGTAATAATAATTTAACTATGAACGTAGCCCTAGTGTAATTACTATTTAGTTATAGAATAATGGTGGCTAACCTGTAACTAGTTTTGATCATAATTATTCTAACATTTTTTTTTACCAAAAATACCACATTTATATTAAAACATTTACCATCTCATATAGTTTACTTAGAGACCCTGATTTGTGGTAAATAAAACCACTGGATTTTGTTAAATAAAAGGTCAAGACCTTAATTTTCGGTATAAAAAATCTTAATTTTTTACCATTACCTAAAAAAACTTAACTCAAATAACTTATAAAATAATTCAGTGCAAGTACTTTCTAAGACAAAAATGTCCATACCTTTTATCAACATATTTCACGTCAATCACCAAAGTACAAAGACAACATTGTTTCCAAAATTTCAAGTTAGTGCGCTTATCTGACATAATGTTGGAATATGCCGAAAATGCACGTTGACTGTCAACATTAGACACTGGAATCCATATTGCTTTTATGCTGTTGATGGCAAACTCTTCATGGTCTTCTTTCAGTCCAAGCAATATGTCCAAAATGTCAACTTTTTTTACAATTGCTTTGCAAAGCTCTCACTTGTGTCTGCAACACACAGTATCCTCTTTTAAAATTAATTTCAGAGTAGGATTTTAAAAATGGTATTTTCCGAGCTGATTGGAAGAGATCAGAATTAACTTTTGTCCCAATTGAGCGAATGTCAAAAAGAGTACCAATGTTTTCAAAGGGTCTGACTGATGGAGTGAATTCAGCTTTATAAGGCACTGCCGTCCAAAAGATTGAAACTGACTTTTGACATTTGCTTGTTTTAGAGTTGGAAGAATTTTCAATTTTTCCTGTTTTTTTTCTCCGTAGTTCATGTCAGAAATTAGTTTAAAATTACTTTGTATCGCTGTCACTTTACAATACAGCTTATGACTGAAGGCATAGGTAGAACCTTCGAGTATAGTAATTAATTCCACCAATTCAGAACAGTGCTCAATTAAAAGTGTTGTATGGCATTCAATCAACATTAGGGTTACTTTATCATTTGACATATCCTGGAAGTACTTAAGTGCTGCTGTCACCTCCTCCAATGTGGAAAAATATTCCACTAGATCCACCATTAAACAAAACCAAGAGTTCCATCGCGTTAAAACTGGGTTTGGAAATAGTTTAGCAAACTTTTCACCTTTACTATATTTTTAATTCATAAATGCTAGATAATTATGTTTTCTCTTTCGAGTGTTCAGAAATACAGCCTTTGCTTTAGCAACACACTCATTCAGCTCTGGCAGCATCTGCTGATCAATAATTTTGAACCAAATTAAGTTTGTGCTCCCAGCACTGTATATGCAGAAAATCATTGCTTAAGAAAACTTTCAAAGAAGTCACACATTTCATCATGTAACGCACACCATCTGTCACAACACAAACTACATTTTCATAAGGAATCTCATAATTGGTGATGGTGTCCACAAGTGCCCGTAAACATTCTGTTGCTGAAGCGTTCTGCAAAACTTTAAACTGCGCCAACAAGCAAGCTTTGCTTTGAATCAGCACGTAATGGTTTCAACAAAATAACAAAAACACACCCCTTTTCTATCAGTTGTCTCATCACAAAGAATTGCAACTTGCTGATTTTTTACATTGTCCTTGATATTATCCTCTTGTCTTTGGTTAACTTCTGGGATCCAAACACTTCTTATAGTTTCTGCCTTAGGGAGGTCTCCTCCACCTAAAACCGAATTGTAAGCATCCTAATTTTTGATAGAACAAATTAATATTAGGCTATGTTGGTTGACTAAGTGTGATACATATCTTGAAAATAACCCAAATCAAACATTTATATCTCATCTATTTTTTTGATAAATTAGTAAATAATCAAAAGTGTTAAAAATAACACTATTTTGTCATTAGGAAAATAAAATCGGAAAATAATTGTCCCTTATTTACTTTTGATTTTTAAATAATAAAGGAAATTTTTTTAAAAATCTTCAAAATGGTTACCTTTCACATATTTATCCATCCAACATCGCATAGAAGGATGATCTAGTTTTTCAATGGGAATATTGGCTTCCATAAATGTTTTCGTGGTATCCATAATGGTATTTTGGTTTCTTTTTCTTTGATCAGCTGACTGCTTAACGCATGCTTTGTGCTGTAGACTATTTTATTTCAAATTTTTGATTGGATGAAGTCTCTTACTATCTCATTGGTTGAAATGGTCACGTGATTACGGACATTGAGACTGTAATCACGAGTAGAATTTCTTATGGACCAGAAGCATGGAGTACGGACTTACAGATACAGAGTCTGGGCCTTAACAAGAAACGCAAAGTTAATATTATCTAACGATCTGATGGAAGTGATGTCATCAGGAAGCCAAAGATATGAGTGTAGAGAGATCTCACTCTAGCTTAGACATGGCATTGTTTTTGGCTTCTAATTCTTTAAATACTTGCCTTGGGTGCCCAATATGGCTGTTGTAGTAGCCAGTTTTAACACTTTTTAAAGCAAGTCTTTGGTTGAAATAAATAAATTTTCTTTTGAAACTTGAAAGAAAATTATTTTGTTTCAGTTGGTACTATTTTTATTTTTTTGTTCAAGTCTTAGAATGGCTGCTAATGTCAGCAATGTTTTATTATTTATTCGCGTTTAAATGGCCAAATCGTCAATTTCGCGAATAGATTTAATTTTGTTTTATTTCGCATCAATATTTTCACTCAAAACTGCCACAGTGATTTTTAATTATGTTTCTATGGCAATTTTAGCGTGCTAAGTAAAAGTTTGCAAAAAAACAACTCGCAAAATATCGGTGTCTCTATGTTTACTAGAAATATTATTTTAACCATGAACATTTACTTTTATAAGCATTCAAAATGAAATTGAAATAAATGTCACTGTAAGATAATTTCTATGAGGGAGAATAAAAGGTATTGGACAAATAAATACAAAAATAACATTACAAATGTACAAAAGCTGTTTAATATTTTCAATACTGTAATTTGAAAGACTACAAGTACTGCTTAGCCTGTGTAAGCTGCATTTGCCTCAATGCACAATAAGTTTTGGTTTGCTTATAAAAACAATGCTTGTCCATTTTTTGTGTTGGTGCTGTTTGATATTTACTGATAATTCTAGATAATATTTTAATTTAATTTCGACCTTATCAGAAGCACATTAATAAAATATCTTATCAATATTATACCATCCAAAATAATAAAGTAATAGCTGGGCAAAATTTAAAGTCACATTGATAATTTAAATACAATTTTTAAGTCATTGATTACTTATCTTGAGAGGCATCCAGAGCAAGGTCATATAATGTAGATGTGATCAATGTAAAAGTCCATATATGGGCTGGGATTGCCAAAATGATCAAAGATTTGTATAAGAGGGAGCCATATTTAATGTTTTTCAAGAGGAATTAAAGGTACACCTTCATATACGAACCCACCACTTCCTTATTGATTGACCTGACGATCCTTCAATTCATCAACTCCCATTTCCTTGACAAACATTAATTTTAAATAAAATGCACCGGTATGATCATATGCTTGATTCTCTCATATCTCTTAGTGAAGGTGCTTGAACGTTTTATTACATTGACAGTAGTGCCATGATATAATCTTACCCTGAATTATTTTTACCTTTCTATATGAACACACTAATATCCCTTAAATAGCTATAAGTGCAGTAATAGTTAAAATGTAACAGCATCAAACATATTACAAAATGTTTTTATTCAAACACAATTTAAATGCTCTTGGTGGAAAGCGATGATTATTCCGCAAATTATAAATGGTTAATAAGTTAGGATTAAGCTGGTTAAATTAGCCGAGAACTTTCAGGATTCACATTTCATCAAATTCTGTACTTTCTTCTGGAAACTCTCCGACTGTAACATGTGCGGGCTTTACAAAACCACCATACTTGGGTTGACAGCTGAAGTACCTTTTACCACTTACTCTGCGGAAGAAGAGTAACATATATTATAGTATGTATATTAAATTTTATTGAATTTATTTAATCAAGTCTTAGTGATATTTATTAATCTTTATCTATTTAGCAATCGTGTCTGAGATTTCAGTGAAGATATAAAACAATTGTGTTCAAATATGATCAAAATCTACAATAAATTATAAAATTCTATTCATATTATTAATATTGCAATTTCTATATAATAAGACAGTTTAGAAACACTGTACAATAATGTAAAGTAATTGCTAGTAAAGGAAGCAACACCTGCAAGATTCACCCACCCAGCAAGAGCTACTCCATTCAAGGTCATTATGACTGCCACACATCCAACTTGATCTACCAACTTCAATGTAATTTTTGTGAGGCTGAATATATTAGACTCACAACAGGACCTCTGAGAAAATGCATGAACAATCGCTGTTTCTATACCGACCACAAAGATCTGTATAACCCAGTTCTTTCCCATGTTAACACCCACAATAAGGACTTTGACTCCTGCTATACCACCAGAGTACTCTGAGCATTCCCTACAGCCACTTGCAATAACAATAAACTCGGGCAATGGGAACTTGCACATCAATAGGTAACCAAATCCAGACAAGTCCCTAGTTTAAATCTGATATATAATAATTATTGTTATATTATTTTTAGTATATATTAGGGATGTGCGAGTATTTGAAATTTCGAATAATTAACGGGCGAATATTCGATTCGAAACTACGAATAGTTAAGTCATGAATCTCTTTAAAACCCTATCCAGACTCTTTTTAAGTTTACGACAGCAGAAATATAATCTCTAAGTTGACCATTTAAACATTCTACGTGCAATTTTCCAATTAAAATTTTTGTCAATAACTTATTACAAAATCTCTAAATTTTGATTTAGGTGAAACCTGTTGTATAAAAAAATGTATCAATGGTTCCTTTCAATTTCCTAAAATTTTGTTTTAAATTCAATCTTTTTTTTCAGTTACATATTTCAAATTATTCTTGAAGAATGTAGTTCCATAGTATAATTTATCTTTATTTGTGTTTTTCCAATGTGTGTCTTCAAATGATAAAGAAATATTTCCGAAAATTAATAACAATGTGTAAATATGGAAGTGTAGTGGTTTAAGAAGAGAAGAAATGACAAGAGAAGTGTGTTTCTATCTAGGCCTAACCTAACTATCCTTTCAGGTTGGCTTCCTTCACTATCAATTAATTTACATCACTGTACAGTGTTTCTACACTGTCATATTATATATTTCCAAGCCATCAGGCTCTGATTAATTTCATTATCATGAGTTGTAGATTAAAACTTTCTTATAAATATTGTTGTTCTAGGTAATTTACTACCAATATTTCATTCATGGTATAATCTATTCTTGAAAATAATAAGATATTTGTTGAAAATGATTCACAAATAAAAGTAAAAAACCTATACACAAACATTTCAAAATTTTTATGCCATAGTGTGTTCAATCTTATAATTCTTGAGGAAGATACGATGTCATGTGGCATTTAATTTTTAAATGTGAGTGAAAAATGGTTTCTTACTTATAGTTGTGCTCATTTTCTATTATCTATCCAGGTTTATTTAAGAACATTAATATTATATCATGCTTGTCACTTTATCATGCAATAAAAAAAACTACACCAAATGTCAATATTTAGTTGACAATGAACAAAGGATAGAAGGGCAAGGCATACATATTTAAGAGAAAAATGCATTTTATTTATTTACACCGTGTCTTAACAACCCGTTCAGGATATAAACTTATGTACTAATTATAACACTAATGTATTCAGGGGTGAGAAAGGTTATATTTAAATGAAGTGTACTCACATTTGCATGAACAATCAATGACAAAACTAACCTCAGTACACCCGACCGAGATTCAAACATTGATCTCCCCATCATTGGCAATCTAGTCTAACACGAGATTGACGTGTTGGACCAAGCAGCCATTGAAGTGTGTATAAAGGCTTTAAAGTTATAAGTTAAAACACATCTCAGCAATTTTTGAGCACAACTGGCCTGTTACTATGGATAATTAATGTGATCTGTTTTGTTGTGGCACTAGGAAGAAACTTTTTTTTTGCCAAAAGAAATAAAATATTCCTACAGTAGAAACATAAGCGTTTAATTTTCTTCATACGGCGATATCAACATTTGTTGAATATCTGTCATGAACATAGCAGCATTATATGAGAAACCTTTTTAAATGAAGAGAAAAAAATTGTCATTAAATTCCAAATATCAACATGTAAAGAAAATTAAACTCTTTACGTTTCTACTGGGAAAATATGTAATTCACCCCAACCTTAAGGATTACATTTTCATGGTAAGTGTGCAGGCCCTGCCTTTCTATTTATCAAAGCTATAACATTTAATCAACTTACGAGCCATCGTTTTTCCCCAGGGGCTCATCATACTTGATACCAATCCACCACCCAGCGGCAAATTCAACTTGGCCTGAAACATAAAACATGCAGAGCCATTCAGTAAAAAAAAAAAAAACAGGGTGTGTACTGAGTTGGAAAAACACAAATTAGTGACTTTATAACCTTGTTACAACAAGTAAACAATTAAAGGTTGTTTCACTCACCACCCTGGCCTCGGTTGACTTGTCTAAGCAAGACTGCGACTCAACAACACATTGTGGCACTGTCTAATACTTAAATGAATCCAAGCCCGTGGTTCATTCCCTGTCGTGAGTACCGAGCTGCACCCAAAGAAAAAAGAATGATATGCATGAGTGGATTGCGCTCTATTGGCTGTGTTCCGTAAACTCAATAGAACTGTTCTTTCCACACACGCATGGAGAGGCATGGATGCATGTTATCCCTTACCCTTCTCTTCCTCATATTGTTCCCGTGCCTTGAGAACACGTGGTAGATTCATAGGATATGTAATGGGTAGGATTCTGTGATGTAGTCACATATTACTCTCATTGACTTCAATGTGAGCAACGTTGTCATAAGCTAATTAATGTTAAAGTATTCTTAATTCCCTTTGGACTTGATTTTTAAACTTATTCAAAATTATCGTTTCTGGACTTATCGAGTGAGATGTATAAGTTTGTTACTCAAATAAAATAACTATTGTTACCATCCCCGACTGTTATTTCTGAGTGATGATGGGGGAGTTACAACTTTTTTGGGGACTTTTTTGTACCATAAATTCCACCGGTAAACGAACGCTAACCTTGTCCTTGGTATCAAGGTAAAATCAATCAGGCAACTTGCAGCTAGTGCATGGCATTATGGGTAGTGGGTGGCGCGACTTTTGATGTGTTTGCATTGTTACGATGCACAGGAAATTCAAATAAAAATATTTTCTTGACGCTATCATCAAAATATTGAAAATTTGTGACTTCACATTTTTTTTTACCCTTTTTGCAATTAGTGATTTTTTGTGACACAGTAGACACCCTGAAATATTATACATTTAACTAGAATTTAAATAAACACTATCTTTACAAGCTCCTAGCCCAAGTGGAGCTATAGGTGCTCACATCACACTTATAAAGAATTTCTATAACATCCTGTGTTTTTTCACATTACAACTGGACTAAACTCCTCAGTTATCAGGATTTGAACCAGTCTCAAATCTTTCGGCAACGTTCAAGGCCTACATTAAAATTTAATCACTATTAATAATCTAACTATTCTTCAAAATTTTGTTCCAATAGGAGTGAGCTTAGAGTAATGGGTTTTTTTTAAATAAAATTTAAGATAATAGGATTGACACCTTGACAAGAGACCTTTGACTTAGTGCACTAAAACAAGCTATCTAGATAGGTTCATCCTGTGCTTAGCATATTCAACCATTTTAGTTTAAAGCAAAGGATGTAATGAAATTGTGAGCTAACTAGTAGCTATCAAAAACACAATAAATTAGTAATAGTCAGGACCAAAAAGAAACAGTTTTTATAGTATTTAAATAGTGTCAATAAATTTTGAATTAATTTAAACAAACCTCATTTAAGGTCAGGTCCATTGAGGCATTGTTCCAATACTTAGCACCGCGCCTTACTACCCATTTGGGTTATACGCTTATGTACTAATCATGCTAATGGGTTAGGAATTTAAAGGTTGAATAATGAGGAAGTGAACCCGCATTTGTGTGGAGGGAGAGTGGAAAATCATTGAGGAAAAACCACCCCCAGTTCACCTGACCAAGATTCGAACCTCAATCTCCAGTCCTGGCAGTCTCGCTCAACGTGAAACTAGTGTTTTAGCCAACTATGCCACTGGGGTGGGTGGCATTGTTCTAAAGGGGCCATTAGCAGATTCACTTCAGATGTAAATTAAAAGTTTTATTCAAACCTAAAACTACAAAAATAAGTAATCTCATGCTGTAATTAGAATTAAAGAATTATTAATTTTAAGGTTTCCTCCGTGATATTAAGATCATACATTTTAAAAGTCAGTTTGGGGTTAGGGTCCTGCATCTCTTTGTCTGTTTCTGCCCTTGAAAGACGGTGATCAACCACCTTTTAAACTTTGTTTCATATCTCAGTGTGATTGATAGTTCATGTAGTGCAGTAGCAGATCCAAAGTGATTTAAGTGCAGGATCACATATGTTCAGTGGGAGTGTGATATCAATGAGTTTGAGATGTTATTTTGTATAGAAAATATTTATCAAAGCTGCTAGTTCCTCCTGTTCTTACCAACAAACATGACAGTGCCTCGCCGTGTAGGGAAACCGGGGACACGAGTTTCACACCTGCTGTTGAGAGCTATCGCCTTTGCCGCCATCTCTTCTGCTTCTTCCTCCTTCTTCTGCTGCTCCAAACGTTGCTTCGTCTCTTCTTCATTGTACTTGCCCAGCTTATTCTTCAGCAGGAATGCCTTCACTGTGTCTATGAAACAGTTAGCAATCATCTCATTACTAAGTATTACTTAATATGCCGCAGAATTCCTTAAACAGCTTTGATTTAAATAAAGTAATAAGAGTTTGACCAAATATTGTGTATAGGAATATTTTGTTCTAGCATGTGCTTGAATAACAACAAAACATGAACATACGTTTTTCAATAAATTTGAATTTAAAAATAAATGTTCTAAGAGAAAGTAAAGGGTTTTTAAATATAGCTATGTACATATTAATTAACTTAGTTAATATTAGGTATTTATATTCTTGAAGAAGTGTTAAAGTGTCCAAATTCACGAGCAATTTTAACAGCATCGTTTAGTAATTTACCCATTTAAAGAGTTGTTTTTCCACAAGTTGTTTATTGGCGAGGTAGATAGGCTACTGGTACCGAGGTTCGAAAGATTTGAAAAATGTATTTTCATTCTTCATTATTTTTTAAATTTGTTGTTGTTTCTAGTCTTTTAGAAAGTGAAGGGTGAAGCCAGGAGTTAGAGTGTTGATAAAATCGCTCATGAAAAAGGATCCTCAGCTTACAGTTGGTGTGATGTTATAGTATGTTTTTTAAACAATTGTTCAACTTTCGTTTCAAAACTTTTGTTTTTTAAATCTTCAATCCAAACACCAGTGCCCATATAAACTGTGATTAATGTGATTGAAAACACAAACATATATTTAATATAATAATCTTACATTCCCATATAAGTTAGTTGAGATCATTTTTAACTAGAGATGCAACTTCACTATTTTATGAATCTGAATCTTCATTTTACCTCCAGATCTAGAATTCGGATTTTGGAAAAAATGACGAGAAAAAGAGGAAAAGGAAATATAATAGGGCATAGAACAGAAGAGAAGATAAATGTTATATTTTTATTATAATGCATTCATGATAACATGCATACATTCAATTAAGTGTTAAATTAATGGCCTGGGGTCTGGTTTTTTTATTTAATTTTAATTATTTGAGGTATTTAATGTGCACTTTCTGAACCGATAGATTATATCAGCACACAAGAATTTCAATGAGCGAGCTTGAAAGGGCCAAACAATTTTGCCGAGAAAGGTATTTTCACATACTTTCCAAGGGTTATTTTAAATGCCACAATTGACATAGGAATGACATATTTACTTTCCTCCTGAATATGCTACAGATCTTTATTGCCCAAGAAAACCCCAAATGGGTTAAGACCAACAAACATCAGATCCTGAGGCATTTGGTTGTAAAGTTTGTTCTAAATGATATTGGTGCTGAGCCACCAATAATTAGGAAAAGAGCTTTAAACTAATTCCAATTCAAACAAAATTTTGAGTTAGTTTTTTTCCAAATCTGGAGTCTGATATTTTCTCGAATCCTGGAGTCTCCTTAAGGGTTCAAGGCTTTAAGAGTTATATTATTACTTTTAACAAACACAAATTTGTGACTCAATACATTAATTTTTTTAAACCACATTTTATAAAGGCCGAAATAAATAATGTAGGTTGGTTACCTGATTTTTTAGAATACTCTTCCTCAGAGAGTGTAAATTTCTCAACACTGGCTGTATCTCCCAAAGCATGTTGTATCAAGAAATTATCAACCACCTAATAAAATTCAAATGATTAAGACTATTGAACATGTAGCCAATTAAGCTATAAGTTCAATCAGATAGATTTTGATGAGATGGTTTAATATAATTGATTAAATGAGTGTTAGGAAAGGGATTCAAACTTGAACTCTTTGTCACAGTAGCAGCAAACAATAAAAGATGAATAAGACATTTAGTCTGCATACAGTGATCCAGGTGATTTGCATTTAATTTCCGAGTCAGCAATAAGGAAAAAAACATAATATGATATGGAAGAAATCAACGCTATACAGTTAAAATATATATATTTATATATATGAAAGGTGAAGCTTGGAGGGTGAATGAGTGTAATTACAAAGATTATATTCAATTAGATTGAAAAATAACACCTGGACATAAAGCTTTGCTTTCTTCCATCTTGATTCGCTTGAAATGTACAATGTATTTGTAGGCCTACTATTGGTGGCATAAAAACCATAACTGAGCCACCAGTGGCTGTGATATCAATTCTAGCTCTTAGTAACAATGATATTCACACATCTATCACATACAATCTCTTAAAATATTAGTGAAAAATGACCCTGAGCATGGAATGATCCCTGAATATCTCAGTGGTAGTGCAGTGGCACACTAAGACAAATATCCTGGGTATAATTCCTATGTCCATGTGTGATTATTTAACTTATTCAGATAATACAATATATCGATAAAGACTGTATATTGAACTTGATCATTTATGAAGAGGCTTGTTTTCAATACCCTACCAAAAACGACTAAAATACGCATTTTATTCTGTGTAGGCTAGTTCACAGCTTTACATTAATTTTAAAGTTAGACATAAACAAAGTCAAATAGCGTCCATTATAGTGTAAAGCTTTGCAAAGTCTTTCAAAATAAAATCTTAGGGAATGTAAGGGAAGTACGGGGCCCCACTTCTGATCCTTTTCAATTATAATTTTATAACAAGATTTATAAATATTTAAGTATTACTTAAAATTACCACGCTGGTAGTGACAGATTATATGATAGGTATTTTTAAGTTTGTTAATAAAACAATATTTTAAAATAATTCCATACGTGCTTTTCGTATATACGTGAAAAACATTGAGAAGGCTTAATATAGTCCAAGCCCCCCAAAATATAAAAAGGGGGAATGAGGCTCCCCAACCTCTTTGTTCTGTAGTCCCTGGGTAAGTGCCAGAAACAGTAACTCTCTTGATAATATATACGAAATGTTTATTCAACTGTTTGACATTTAATAACTCATTTCTTTCAATCCAAATAAAACAGGATATGTCACAGAAAGTTCCCATAACACCTTTTCTACTGCAGCAATTTCCAGAACCTTCAGTCAGAATATGAATCCTGACCTCATTAGTTAAACCAAACGAGCAACTTAGATTTCTCAAAAGAGAATCAATGAGCCCAGTGAGTATTTTGGAAGCTATGCAAGTAGCGCCCTTCGCCTAAACACAAGACTCCTCCTACATCAAACTAAGTCAGCAAGCAATTGTCTGCGCTAGTTAACCAAAAGGAACCTAATTAGTAACCACACAGTTTTAATCATTTTAACCGCTTACATTTCTACTGTATTTGAATTTGCCGCCTTCCTATAATAATAATAATAATAATAATAATAATAATAAATTTATTAAGTAAACATAAAGCTATAATCTCAACCAGCAATGTGACCCGACCCGAGACATGCCACGACCCCAAATGGGGTCGCAACTACCAGGATGTGAACTAGTGGTCTAGTGCAATAGTTCACTTAGCCATCAGCATGAGAAATTATTGTATTTGTAACTGAAAAGGTGACTTGTCAGTCTTCCTGAGTGGCGAGAGGAATTTGTACCCTCCTGACAAAGGTAGCCACAGATTTCATGCTTGAATGCGTCAGGTCAAGATGCAACCCGCATCAAAAAAGAGCTTCGAATTCACCAAGTCGGCAAAGTCGTTAAAATAATTCAGCACTCTCAAACATTTTTATTCTGATGTAGATAAATTTCACCCTGCTTAGATTGTTTTATGATGATTATATTTCATATTTTGAGTAGAACAACATTTTTCCAGATATTTTGGGGAAATTTATGAAATTCCCAACTCTATCCTGTTTTTCTTGACCACTTCATAATTCCGGCTAATTCCCATTTTACCAGAGGGTAGACACCCTAAGACTATCGAGAGATGCTTTTTTATTTTTCTATAATATGAAGGGTAATATCTAATATTAAAGCCATTCTTTTAATTAAAAGACTCAGATTAGGATAAATGGCGCCTCTAAACAAGTGGTCCTCAAACTATCTTTGCTCACGGCACACTACCATTTAAATTAATTGAGAAATTACACCTGGACTGAGGAATCAAACCTGGGAGCTGTGGCTTAGTGTGCCAATGCTCATTGCTGAGCTGTACAGGAGTTTTCCAGTGCTCAGAGTCATTCTTCACTCAAAGTCCAAGGCTGAGTTTGTGCTAGATGTGTGGATTTATGAGCGACCAATAATATTACGAGCTATTACATACCACAGCCATCTGCGACTGGAGGGCTATGATTATATAAAATACTATTATTAGTGAGGCGTTCTCATGGCACACTGAACATCTAGGTTGGTGACACTAAGGGTGACCCTCAAATGAGCAGAAAGACTTGAGCTCAGTTGAAAATGGAGTATGTGTGTGGGTGTCTCTCATCTATCCAACCACAAAATTGAACTTTTGTGTTAAAAAAATGACTTTGAACTCTAATTAATTACCCTGAAATTCTTTGATTGTAGGCCTACACCATTAAATTCACAGGAAAATAAATCTACTAAGGCTTTCAAACATTATCCTCTTATTTGTTTTTTTTTAATAATTTTAAATGGAATTAAGCTACTTTTATTTTTATTATCAAAAATAAAATAATGTCCAAGATTTTATGTCACAACCTTTGAAGAGCACTGTTCAAAATTTATGAGTTCAGTGCTGCTTCTCATGATAAAAGAAACATTTATCACAAATGTTGCTTTCATTATAATAGTCATCGTTAATTCCTTTACTCACTTATGACAAGAATAATTAATATTGGTAAACCAATACTGTAAATATACTAAAATTGTATCTATGTTGTTTGTAAAAAAAAAACTGTGTACACTTTCCGTCCCTTGAATTTAGCCACACTAGACTGTTACCTAGGTTTACATGTTTTTATATTTGGTTATGGATGTATCTTATTCCTTCACTAAGTTAATACCTGATCTAGAAATATTAAAAGATATATTATAAAGAATTTTAGTCACAAACATTAAATTAGTAAGCTAACAGCTTACAGTTTTTTTTTTTAAATGGGAATATTTTAAGAAATGTTTCATGGCCACTTACATGCATCCTCATCCCATCATCAATTGGGTATGATCCAAGCAAAGCCTTGTCATCTGTGAGTTTGCACACCAACTTGTTGTCTTTATCATAAACTTCAATCTGCATGGTCGAGGCCGCTCCGCCGGTTACCATTTCTAATTTTCCCTGAAAATCAACGAGAAATTGATTAGGATAAAAATATTTACTTTAATGTACAGTATACCAAACCCTTCCTTCACCTCTGACAAGACATCTTGTGAATGTGAGGAATGCCAGGCCTCCACCGTGGTTCGGATTCCACGTTAAACTGTAGGTCCTTCGTTTCATCTCACAATCACTCTACCATTACACATTAGCGTAAGTGCGTATAACCCGAACGGGTAGTAAGACGCGGTGCTAATAATAATAATAATAATAATAATAATAATAGAACACGGGAATTAACCAAAAGGCCCCATATTTTATTTATTTTTATTTCACTAACTTAAGGATGCACTTTTTGAACCAATTAAGTATAAATATCAGCACATTACTTATAAAATAACTTTAATCTAGAAATGACACAGCCCCCAACCTTCATGATACATTTTTAGGCTAGTATCAAACATGGGACCCTTGGCTTAATGTGTTTACACGCTAATGACTCAGCTAAGGCCTTGGACTCTCTTATGGGTTGTCCACGGGGGAGGGAGTAATTCTTTGTATGCCCAAATGTGATGAGGAGGCGCGGAATCATGATGCGTTACGTCACATTACAATTTTAAGCGTATCGGGCAACGATGTGTGTTAATAAATCCGAATATTATAAATGTGTGTAAAATACATGCCTTTAAATCTTCTATTGTTATTCCCTTTTGAAATCGTCTTTCAACCAAAGTTGTCACATCTTGACTTGTTGATACAGACACATTCACATAATCTTGTGTCAAAACTTTATATTGATTGGCCATAGGAATAGACTTAGATAAAAACACGCCAAAATATAGGATAATTTAAAGTAAAATTCAAAATACCAAACAAAACGTTCACAAATTTCAAAAATTAATTTACAAGCGTACAGAACTTTTCCACAGTTACAGAGAGTTTATTGTAGCAGAAAACAAGCCCTTTTCTACGAATGAAACACACTAAGCGCAGGCTTACAACAATATAACTTTCTCACCAGATAACACAAATCATAGTTTAGGGAGTAGTATAAAAAGTTAAAACGCCACTCCTATGTTAGCAAGTAGAATCACGAAACTAGCGCTCGTAGTTTTTGCGCTTCGAACTAAAATTTGAAGCGTGAAATTTGAATGTACAGGGAGAAGGTATTGAAGATATTTATTTTTAAGCTCTCATTTCAGAAAAATGGTGATTGTAACATCTGATAATTTTTATTAAATTGGTGATTGAGATATTACACTTATCACTGGGGAGAGTTTCAGGATATTTTATATTCTTTTTTAACTTTCATTTTATGGAGGGAGGATTTTAATTAGATTTAGTTTTTTCTTGCAATATTACTACCTGTTTGGGTGAAGATATACATTTTAACCACACTAATATGGTGGTTGAATTTATAGAAAAGGTACCCTCATTTGTAAGGAGGTATTGGGAAACCATTGGGGTGTAAGGTGGGGTGTCAGAATTCAAAACCTGACCATCCCATTAGCAAACCAGAGTAGTTGGACGGATTTGGGATATTATAAATATGACTAATAAAATCAAGCTATCACGATGTAAACCTTAATAAACTCGCCTTTTGATATATCAACTGTTATCGACCAAGTGGTTTTGACCAAGTTGAAGCACAAAAACGATTTTAGAGCTGTCATTTGTCATTCATAAACACGAAAAATGGCGATGGAGCAAGATTTGATTTGAGTGGCTATAAGTGAATTAAAATGTAATGACACTGACATTTTATCCAAAGGGTTAATTGAACAATGTAGGCCTATAAAATCTAACACATATCCAAATTCACTCTTGCTTTTATCCACAAAACTTCATGACGTCCATTTTCGATCTACTTTGTGCAGTGAAGTGTATTCATTTGTTATATTAATAAACACGTTTTCCACACAAAAACGTTTCACAAATGGTATTGTGTTAGGGGCTCTCGCTACAATAAGAACAGTTACAAAAATTAAGTATATATAATAATAATGGAAAACCACTAATAATATAAATTTGGGTTTATTTAGTATAACCCGCCTATATGGCATAGTTAGACAATGCACTAGTTCCATATTGAGCTAGATTGCCGAGGATAGGGAGATTAAGGTTCGAATCTCGGTCGGGTGAACTGGGGGAGGATGATGGTTCCTAAATGATTTCCCGCTCTCCCTCCACACAAATATGGGTTAACTTCCTCTAAAATTAACCTTCCCAATTCCTGACCTATTATCGTAATTAATAGGCCTACTTAAGCTTATAACCCGAACGGGTATTAAGACGCCAAAAATGATAACATTCAAATGAGATGTTGTCTAATTTGTGTGTTTTCATAAAAACGTAAAAAAAAACATAGTTTGGTTAGTTAATGTAGATTCATATGAATCAAGCTTGCATAATAGGTTATTTTGTGCGACGTCTATTTAGAGTTGAATTAATATATCGATAATTCTTAAATTTAATAAGATGTTTATATATAAATTGTCCAAACAGACACATTTCTCTATTTATTACTTAGCACGGTGTCTTACTACCCATTCGGGTTATACACTTAAGTACTAATTATGCTAATAGGTTAGGAATTGGAAAGGTTGGATTTAGAGGATGTGAAATCCCATTTGCATGGAGGGAAAGTGGAAAACCATGTAGGAACCCTCCCCCCCAGTTCACCCGACCAAGATTTGAACCTCAAACTCCCCGTCCTTGGCAGTCTAAGCTCAACAAGAAATGAGCACGTTTGCTAACAACACCACCAAGGCGGGTAACATGTTTCTAAAACCTCATTTTAATATAAAGTGGTTGAAGGTTACATGAAGAACAGTAAAGACATATCTAAAAATTTTAGAAACTCAACATTTATTTCAATTCCAAGAATGATAATTATTTATTTTGAGGCAAAATGTATTTATCATCTGTTTTATTAAATTTTATCATTTATTTTATTTTTAAAAGCCTTATTAGAATATCTTTTCAATTGTGTTTTAGAATATACCACATAGTTTATGTACACAATACAAATAACAGCAGAAATAATTATACTGTATTATCACTTAATTTTTAAAGTTTAAAAATGATTTTAAAATAAGGGCTAGAATGTGAGCTTTAGGCCATATTTGAAAACACTTCCATCATCTTTGTTAATCAAGCTGTTAGATAATAGGCTAGACAATACAGGTCTGACAACTCCTGACGCGAGTTAACGGTGGCCAAAATTTTAAATAGAGCTCTAGTATTAATGTCTTGAAATATAGGCATAGTGGGCAATCTCTCATGAAGAGTCTTTGTTATTTAACTTTTTTTACATTAAGTTTATTTTTTACTCTACTCTAATAGTTTATTCTTTTATTACTCCTTACCAAATAAATATGAATATTCGAATATTTTTTCGTTAGTGTTTTTACACTATAAAAATAAGTAATATTGTTATTTATTGAACTTTATGTAGTGAAATTACTTAGAAAATGTTTTATCATACTTATTGTTACCAATATTTCATTTTGATCCAGTAAATCAAGTTATAATACTTAAAATTCAATTACTTAGGAGTTTTTACGAATAAATATTGTTTTATTTCATATATAAATGTAATAATTGACCATAAATCAAGTATTTTAGCTGTCAATACTTTAATTGGCAAAGCTTCAAAGTCGGAGCTAACACATGTATCGAAGCCAAGTCGAAGCTTCACACACCCCTATTAAACAATCTAATAATTAACATTTTTCATTTAGCGACCCTAAATAAAGTTTGCTGTTCAAGAGGTTTTTAATATCGATTGTCTGTTTTTCTACCGAATTTTAATATATTATTTTGTATTTGAAAAATCTTTTGAACGAAATTGAATATTTATTTAAATCTACTAGCCTCTTTGGGTCTATCGTAAATATATTAATTTATTATTATTGTTATATTAATGGCTTTATCTGAATAGTCTCAATAATCTTTGGAAGGATTCTTGAGTTATATACTTAATGAATTCACTCTCTCCACACACTTCCTATTGAAGGATGAAGACTGCATCAGTCAATTTGAACAGCAATGAGCCTAGCTACAACCTTGGGACAGCAGTCAGTGCTACCTCTTACCAATAATTTTAGAAACCTATGTCGAACTCTATCAAACCTAATGAACTCCACTAATGAAAATAAATATTCACCTGCCAATAAGCAATCTGGTACATTTGGTCGTAATAAATGGTAGGCATAGATTGATTAGTCAATTTTTGGAAATAATCAACATTTAGTATTAAATGTGTCTGCTTTAGTGATGAAAAAAGTCATCACAACGTGAACCCTCAAGTGAGCTATACAGAATAATAGTTGTCCTTTGCAAGTCAAACACTGCACCAAGGATGTGTCGATGAAGTATTGCTTAAGTCCTTGGGCCCAATGGCGTGTGAGGGGTGCATCAGCATCTTTGGTGACAATTCGAACAGATCTACACTTAATGTTAAGTTTGTCTAGGCTGGATTTCCGGTGAAAGAGAAGCCGAAGTTTGTATTCTAGTCAGACGTATTGAGATATATATTTTTTCTTAATGGTATCCCATTCTACCTTCACAAAACTGCAGGTATATTTCTAACAAATTCTACAGTTTTCATACATAATCTGAGAGTGTAATTAAATGTGTGTAGTTTGGGCAGCTAATTTAACAGTGCTATGTAACCACACAGCCTCAATTGGAAAGCATGTTTGTGTAAACATTGTATATTGTGAGCGGCAAATGACAGAATGAATGTTACGTGGTTATGATGATTCAACAAACAAATTAACTAAAGGAGCTGACCAAAAAGGGTGGAGTCAGCATTCCTTAGCTAGAAACCATGCCAGTGCTCCAGTTAAAATTGGAGGTTTAGAGCCCTTCGCGGCTAACTACAAAAGGTAGTAATCTAGGAGATCACGCTGCCTGCTATAAGGCCATGCGGGCTAGGTCGTCGGGTTCGACAAGTACCAGTTGGGGCTGCTGCTCGAGCCCAAGGAACCAGGTTTGACAACCGTGCAGAGAACACCTAGCAGTCAAACTTCATAACACCTCGTTCAGTCACTCACTTCTCTTTATTCTCTAAGTTCTTCACTTTAACTTCACTTTTAACATCACATTTGTAATAACATTTTAGTATTAATAAAGCTTCTAAAAGCCAAGTCTAATGTCAATCCCGAACCCACACAAGTATTCATATCACCTCCCCACTATCCTTAGCTAAGGACATCCTGACAGACTTTAGGCCCACACACGATTGAACATATGGAAAGGGGGGTGGGAAGGGTGAACGCTATAAAAATATACTGCTTGTCAAAAGATGTAGAACATATTATTTGACAAACAAAAAAAAAGTAGAAAGAACGAAAATCCTCGAAGACCGCACTTTCACGTGTGAGAGCCGATTATTACTGCTCTCTGCACATGTTCAGCTAAGCTAAGCGAAACTAGGGATGGGTTCTATGTGTGTGCGTCAGGTCGAAACCTATTTACTTTATGATGCGTAATAGTTTGAAAGAAAGATACGACTCTATTAGAGTAGGGTGGGGCAACTCCAAGCAGACTGAAGAAGAAAGAATGCTGGAGCCGCCCCACTGAGTGGCAGTAAGCAGAGGAAGCAGAAGTTAGGGTAAAACCTGTGATAGTATAGTGCAGGATGCATCCTTCGTTACCAGAGATTATGATTTTACACATATCCCCGGTATTGTGGGTGGCTTACGGGAAATGTTAGGAATTTAATTAGAGCCCCAGGAAAGTTGTCACCTAGATAAAAAAAAACTGTTATGCTGTATGTGTTTAAAATGATCCTATCGAGGAACGCTTTAAGTTACTGTTGAAACAGTACCAGGAATTGGTCATTTTTAGGCCTGCGGTACTTGCTTGACCAGTTCCAGAGCTGTTGAACCTTGTGTATTAGATGGGGTGGAAGGCAGTGCAGTGCGTGTGTGTTGTGTTTAATTTGTTGATCCCCTCCAGCCCCTAAAAAGGGACAGTATATGGTTCGATGAGCCTTGTGACGCTGAACAAATCACCCGGTGACAAGGACTCGGCCTACAGGGCCAACCCCGCTGAACTTCTCCAAGTTCTAGCTACCCGTATGCAAGATGCTCTGAAGATTGTTACATCAATCTACACACACACAGATGCTCCTCCAATCTGTGTCAGAACACCACAGAACCGAGCCAGTGAGGAGAACCCCAAGCCGTGCTTACAATCTGCCCACACCCTGCTTTCTCAAGGAGCGCAGTCAAATCCCCAACCACCAAGAACACTACTAATGGCTCAGAAGTGCTCCACCATCCCGACCAAGCTTTGCTACACTTTAGTCACCTTGCTCAGAAAAGGGTAAATTTGAGTCTCACCGCGAGACCGTAATTTGCAGTGAGGACTTACACTGCTGAGTAGCTAAGCGGGACCGAGTCCAACAACACAACCTCCACGCCAATAGGCCCCCAGCCACCAAGAAACAAATATCACTATCCTTGGGATTCTCTACCAAGAGCGGAACTTCTTGTTCATCTGGTCATCCCACCTCTCTTTGAAGTCTTTGCACCCACTCCCAGGATATTCTCCCAAACTAGCTGTCTGCTAGATAGTGTTAAGGCAAGTTCTCAAGTGTCATTTTCAATTATTTATTTTTAATGAAAGGGATTTTTAAAACACATATCAATGATAATGATGAGACTGATCATCTTAACGTTTTATTTATTTCAATGGTGCTGTATACGATATAAATGCTAACTGCAGTTTGTGAAATATGTGTGCAGTTACTGCACGAGTTAGAAAATATCTTTAATAAAAATAAGCGTATATATGCATTGAGGATTCCCAATAGAAGATCGCAGTGTAATGTCGAATTATTTTATAGTTAATTGTTGTGTATTTAGTTTTGTATAGTCTTGAACCATTTGTACTGTTAAGCCAAAATTGTATTATGTATTGTAATACCCTTGAAAAATCCAAATAACTCCCACAACCAAGTATATTGTTTTAACAGCCCAATTCAAGTCAAGTCTCATGGGATTAGTGACAGAATAAATCAATAAAACCAACTAAATCTTCACATTTAAAGAAAAATTAATTCAGTAATTTTCATACATGTTCTCAAGGTTAATTTTATTTTAATTTTCCAATAATGATCAAAGAAAAGGAAAAAAAAAGTCCAACTCCTTTTCACTTTTAATGAAAGACTTAAATAATGATTAAGTCTAATGAAATGATTGTTCTAATGTTCATTTTGTATTCATTTTCAATAACTCAATGAAATTGATTAATGGAAAATGACACGTGGGAATTGACATTTAGCTTTCACAACGTCCAGAGCATCCAATCGAATGTTTTTAGTAACTTTTATAACTGTCAGGCTCTTCGTTAATAGGTGTGATTTTATGCCATTACTTAAAATAAATAGTATTTTTATATGATATACTCTTTATACAATATGCTGCCATCTCTTGTCCAATTCTGAACTATATTTTATTTTAGTTATATGGGATGTGTAATAATTTACATTACCTGTTATACTAGTTCTGTTTGCATCACCTGAAACAAGTAGTACAATTTGTACTTTCTAGCGTTCGTGTCACAGGAGGAAGTTCACTCCCTGGATGTTCGTGTCGCCTTCACAGCTGTAACCTTTCTCCCTAAAAAACCCCTTGGCAGAAAATAACTGCCTTTTCTGCTCCATCTCTCGAGTGGGAGTTAAGAGTGGCAGGTTTGGTACTAAAGACGAATCAAAAGGGCACAATTTTTGAACTATAGCGGCTCCAGATAGAAAACACCCTGAGCAAAGCTACATTGGCTAGCCATAAGTACATACTACACTAGCTAGACAAAATAAGCTGTTACAAATTGTGTTTTAATGTGATTTTGTTGAAACTTTAAATAATTTGTGTGTATATTTTATAATTCTTGTGTATAGTGTATATAGTGTAAGTGTAGTTCATATAGTATATTTATCAAGAACCTATATAATGGCTGCATCATCTTCTAAGAGGGTTTATTGACATCCTTTGAGAGGACAGGCTAGGGACTTTGAAATATAATGTAATATAATGATCACTTAAAAAAACCACAAAGAATTATTCAAATATAATGTAGGTGAATGTATGAGTGAAGCCACAGGCGTGTCTTTAAGTAGCCTAAAAAGATTTTTGAGGGAAGATAAATGTTCCCTTGTTTCTAATAGAAACATGACTTTTTCTACTCCGAGAGGGAAGTGTAAGAAGCGTATTAAAATAATATTTATAAACGAGATCACGACGACATCAATTCGTAGAAAGGTCCATAAGTTTTATGCCGTAGGAAAAACTGGGCCGGAAATTAAGACATTGCAATCAGCTCTTAAAAGTGATGATATAATAGATTGCAGTAAAGAGTATTTGTAAAAAAAAAGCTTGGGCTTTAAGTGTAAAAAATGTCAATCAAAAAGGAAACCTTTTGATGGAATGCCTTGTAATAATGGCATACAGAGCCAGGTACACATGTGAAATTCGTGAACTTAGGAGTATAAATGTGGAGTGTAGTTTTACAAATGACTGATTCAAATAGTCTATATACTGGCACTTACATGTCTAAAAACAAAATCCCATTCATAAGCAGACCTTGGTATGATAAGGAATAAAGGCATCTTCTAAGATAATCAGTTAAAATATAACCCTTACTACAGGAGTGGTCAACCCATGAAAATATATTTGGTGGGTAGGTTGAGCGGAGGAAGAAATGGTTAGAGTAGTCCGTCAAATTATTTCTAACAGTTTACTGGCCCTAGCTTAGAAAAGGTTGGCCAACCCTGCCTTACTACATCCAGTACCCTCAATCTGACCTCAATAAGTTGCGTTTATACTGTGTAAAGCTTTTCAAACTAATGTAATTGACATTTTCTTCTGCGTTTTTCTTCTTATTTAATGAAATCATGTGCAATTCAAAAGTGTAATAATATAAATAGAGAAGATAAGGAAGAATAAAATTGTATACCCATCTAACTTTCAAATTTGGATTTTTTACTAGCACTTGTATAGTAATGTTATACCGTTTCCATATGTATCTCGGTAATTAGACCCTTATTAAGACTTCTAACAACCAAATACATAAACTTTATTTAAAAGTAAGGAAAAATGTGCAAAATTTAAATAATTTTATTCATTAAATTTAAATCATTTTCCACAAACAATATTTTTTAAAACAACGTACTTGAAAAAATAAATCCACTCTACATTTACAATATATGAATATTTATAAAATGTATCAATAATTTTAAAGTAGCTGGTAGCTTACATAGATGCTTCATGGTTTCAACTAATTTTGTCAAATTCTGTGTTGCTAAATTTCAATCCTAAAATCTTGTTTATTTTTTCCATTTCTGCGCCACTAAACTTAAGAACAGCGGCTATAGCATTCAACATAGGTTGTTTAGCATAAATATCATTTGATAAAAGATAGCTTAAAACCACATTTTTCAGGTACTCAAGATTCGCACCCTCCCGGGACTGGGAACGTTGTAAACTGAAACAAATTATACACAATATGAAAACCAATGGCCAAGTATGAAAATTTGAAGTTAAATAAAAAACATAACAAAGCAAATAAAGCTACTTCTATTTATATTGAGAATACCAATATTATGATAAATATTAAATTAAGAAAAAGATCAAATTAATTTTTAAAATAGCCTAATGGTAAAGGCAGTAGAAAAAGTAGCAATTTTAGCAAAATTTACAAGCCTGACAAATATGATATGATGGCTCCATTTTTTTTATCGCCGCATTGTGTTCAGGCTATACACATATTTGATAAATACTTTAATGAGGTAGTATTAGAAAGGAAGTATTTTAGAGGTAATTTACCCAAATTTGCCTGGAAGGAGAGTGAGAACCCATCGAGGAAAACCACCATCAGTACACCCGACCGAGATTCAAACCCCAATCTTATCATCGGTAGGCCATTCCAACATGAAAGTGCCTTAGACTATTTAAGCACTGACGCAGGTCTAAGTTAAGAAATTAAACGTGTTAACTATTTATTTTCTTGTCTCTACCAGATTAATTATATCAAAATTAAACTAAAGTATAGTATAGTATAGTATAGTATAGTAATGTTTACTCAACTTATACAGATATTTTATTTCTCATGCTTTTCTTTGATTACTGTTATACCTAAGTTTTAACTTAAATAATCAATGCAGTTTTATGTTCACTTGATAGGCTTCACATTTAATGTGTGTGCAAGCCCATGTAAACTTGTTATACTGGAAAACCCACTTAAGTGGTGAATGGAATAATTAGCCAGTCTCACAGTAGACTGGAGAAGTTGGGTTCCAAATCCTGGTCTGGTGTGATGAGGGCGGTTGTTCTTCAAATGGTTTTCTACTCTACCTCTACACAAATGTAAGTACACTTACTCTAAATTCAATTCTCTCATTCTTAGTACATAACCATAATTATTTCAGATGTATTAAGCTCAGTTATATGTGTCGGAATAAAATATACTCGAAGTTAGCAGACTTAACTTAAGATTACACATTTGCACCAAAGTGAAAGCGACTTTCAGACTGAACAGAGTTCACAATACTCTTTACTTACTCAATGGCATTAAGAACTCGAAAGTTATTGCCGCACTTACAAAAGTACACCACCTATCCCTAATCTAGTTCTACCCAGTCCGCTGCATTACACCATTTCCCTATCTTGAGTTAATTTTACCCACCCCACCTCATTACACCCTATCCCTATCTCTAATCTAGTTCTAGCCAGCCTCCAGACTTAAGTGGTGGGCATAGATATTGCAGACGCCTTCCCCTCTTGTAATTTTTATATGCTTGTCTAACGATTAGTAACTATGTTTTATAATTGAAAAGTGCACACTGATTAACTAACCTTCCGGTTATTTCAATTATTTATTATTAGACACTATATTTAAGGCCATCGTAAATAAAAACAACAAATTTTGTTTGTTTGTTTTATAAGACTTAGTTATTTTTGAACATCACTATATAGAGGCTGTTTCAGTGTAAGTGTGCAAAAATTAAACAGGACATTGGGGATTCTCTAGCGAACATTTTGAGATAGGGAATGTGCGGTCTGCGAAGTCAGCTAAGTGGGATATGGGCCTAAACATGTCTAACGCTGTTACTGATGTCCGGTTTATTTACAGATAATAATTACTTGTAATTTATTTACATTTAGTTGTAACATTACATTCAGGTAATACTGTACAGTATACAACCACACATTCACTGTCTCAAAATTTTCAGTAGAGCATCTCATATGTCCTGTTTAATTTTTGCACGCTTTCACTGAAACACCCTGTACATTTATATAAACACATACACACAATAGAAAAAACTGGAAATACTAGCCCCCAAGGGCTCGCGTACGATGAGCGCTACAGGACATTGTTAACACTTAGAAGTGGTCTATGAGGTTGGAATTTTATTTAGCACCACGTCTTACTACCCGTTCGGGTTATACACTTTAAGTACTAATTACTCTAATGAATTGGGAATTGGGAAGGTTGAATTAGAGGAAGTGAACCCGCATTTGCGTGGAGGTAGAGTGGAAAACCATTTAGTAAAAACCACCCCCAGTTCACCCGACTGAGATTCAAACCTCGATCTCCCCGTCCTCAGCAGTCGAGCAGCTCAACATGACTAACGTGTTAGCCAACTACGCCACCGAGGCAGGTAGGTTGGAATTGATGTAAACAAGATTCTATTTCAATACTTTTCTTAATAGTTTAATTTGACCATTGTGTTTTTAGCAACATGCTTTTTTAACTCGGCACCACTTAATTTCCTACTGATATTTAAAGACTAAAACTTGGAAACAAGTCACTTAGAACACACAGAGAATCACTGAAAAGAGGTTATGTTTGAAACACTTGAAAGCGAGTGTGGGAATGAAACACCAACATTAAGAATGAAACGCCAAGGCGGGCAGACGAGAATTAAAGTAACTAAGGGTTAGTTTGCAAATTACTACATTAAAATGCGTGGATGGCAGGAAATACTGTGATTTACATATTTCACATTTTTACAAGCAGAATAAACGCAACTAAAATAATAGTATAATTTTGTTACTTTTTAATTCTTGTGTAAATAAAATAAATATTTTTCCTCTTAAAAAATATGGCCCTCTTGTGTACTCTGTAAAGTCTAGCGCCCTGGGCATTTGCTCAAATTTCCCAGTTATAAACCGGAGCCTAGTTCTACCAAATCCACCTCATTACACCCTATACCTATCTCGATCTAGTTCTGTCCCAGTCCACTTCATTACACCTTATCCCTATCTTGAGTTAGTTCTGTCCAGTCAAACACATTACACCCTATACCTATTTCAATCTAGTTCTATCCCAGTCCACTTTATTACACCCTATCTCTATCTTGAGCTAGTTCTATCAAATCCACCTCATTATACCCTATCCCTATATTGAACTGGTTCTATCCAGTTCATCTCATTAAACCCTATCTCTTTCAGTCCATTCTAATGTTAATCTCCCATCTTCATCTAGGTCTTCCCAATGGCATCTTCCCCTTGGGTTTACCAGTCATTACTTTTAACATGGTTCTAATATGTCCCATTTGCACTGCATGTCCTTCCCACCATAATCTGAGACTTAATTATCCTATCAATGCCATGTGATGAGTACAGGGAATGTAACTTATCGTTATGTAGCCTCATTTTTTTAGACCAAATATCTCTTTAATCACCTTGCTTTCGAAGATCCTAAATTGGTTTTCGTCATGTAAGGTAAGAGACCAATTTTTACACCCATAGAAAACCACCAGTAAAATTGTTTTATATATATATATATATATATATTCTTAGTTTTTCTTTCCTGGACAGCAGGCAAGATGTTAAAAACTTATTGACCGAGTAATAGCATTGCCTGGCTGTATTATTTTCCTAATTTCCAATCTAATATTGTTATTGCTAGTTAAAATTGTTCCTAAATATTTAAACTCATTAACTACGCCAAAGTAATCTCTAAAGTATCGTCCCAAATACTGTGTTCTCTGTGTGATCATATACTTAAGTTTTCTCAGCTTTCGCTTCTAAACCTATTTCCTTACTCTTTATAATAATTTATAGTTTGAAAATGTGTCACAAAACAATAACATAATTAGTTGCCCCTTTGAATATACATTTTGATTCAGATAAGAAGGAACTATTTTGGCAGTTATGAAAGTTAATAAAACGATTTTTATATATTTATTTATAATCATATGATATGCAACTGTCTCTTTTCAAACATCTATGAATTAATACTAATAAATAAATAAAATGTTATCAATGAAAACCTACCTGAATTCTTGTTAAACTACCCTCTTCTTTGATTAATTGTTTTATTTAATGAAATATCAAATAGACATATGCACTTTCTCAATTAAAAAGATTAGTCGTTCAATGCTTGAGTAACATTTAAATGGTTTTTCAAAGATCCCAACTTTTACAAATATGATATGATAAAATAGAAAATAAACAATTTATCATACTTACATGGTCACTTGTTCCTGGAGTTTATTCGCTTTTTCCTCTTTTTCAAAAGCCACCTTTTGCAGTTCCCTTAGTGAACTTTCCAGCTGATGCCTTGATCGACGTTGGTTCGAGATCTCCACGTCTCGTCGAGCGAGCTCGTGAACATAGTGCAACATGTGAGGACTCTCGCCCCCTCCACCGCGAACTACCCCTCCAAACTGGGACAAGCTGCTCATAACATCGTCCACCACCTCTGCACCATCCTAAAATTATAATAACTCAGTTGTGTAGTCAGAAGAATTAACGCAGAAAAATCAACAAAAGTTTTCAGTTCAGTTGGAATAAGAATAGGAAAAAATCGCTGCTTTCTTATGGGAATAACCTAAAACTATTACAATTTATATGATTTATCTTGCAGGTTCATAACACAAACGTGGTTATCAGCGACTGGGACTATTCTTATAGTAAACTGCAAATCACTCTTAGCCCATTTGTTTTTGCTTTCCAGAGAGACTAAATTACAATCCCTTTGGGATTTGAATAAAAGTTTATCAAATGTGAGCTGTCATAATTTTCAAGTCTGACTTGACAACTTGAGCATGGCCATAATTTCTGAACACACCTATATCTATAAACTATATTATTTTATCCCAGTATTTCTCACTGAAAGGATAAAAATATGGAAATCCTTATGAATATTCTTAAACAGTAGTGTACACACGATTGTAAATTTTGTATACGTAGATCTCGGGGCATCCCCAAACTACAGGGGGGGGAGCCCCTAGTGGGTACGCTACTGTTCTTTTGGAATCAACATCGATTCAAAAAGCCAATATGGTATGGTTTTTCAAAGTACATATATTGTAAGAGCCATTTTTATGGAGACTTGCTGTACCCTTTTCTAAAACAACCTGTAAAAATGAAACATGCAAACATACGATGTTAAAAATGACCGATGATGGGATAAATGTACAAGTCAGTACTTAGTGTTGAAAATAAATAGTTACCGTAACATGTTTATCTTGAAGACTATTGTTTTTGTTGTCTGGAAGAAACATTTGAAAGGTGGACTTTAGAGTCTTAAGCTCCTGCTCTTTCTCTTCCAAAAGAACCAATGAGCGTTCACGTTGCTTTTGTAGTTGCTGCTCTAACTGTGACAAGTGACTAAGGTTTTGTGATTCACATGCCATCAGTTCTTCTTTGTGCCTCATTCTTTCAGCTTTCAGCATCTATAAATATTGGTAAATAGTAATATTAATTAATACTGTTTGAAAAAAAAAGTATTGTTAACTTTTTGAGTAAATAGTGTTTGGCATGTCATTAATTGGTTGATACTTGCATTGGTGGGCATGCAGACTAAACATCAAACTCGTCTAGTACAAGTCACTGGTGACATAGAGGTCGAATTCAAACTGGGTTTACCGAGTGTCAATTTTACTACATGGTTTCTAACTATTATTTCAAAATATGTGCTTACATTCTTTCTAAATTTATCTTCTTTAATCCTACCCCATTACTGTTATTAATTATGTGGTTAGTCTGGCAAGGTAGTTGGATGCGGCGTACAAAAAAACAGTGAATACATATTTGGTTACTACCCAATTAGAGTTCCTAGACATTCCATATTTTAAGGAAATGTCTTGTTTTTTGGTCTATTAATATATGAAAGTAATGAAAGATTAATGTAGAATTTGTTGATTCTAAATGTTTTTAATTTATTTATCAAAGATACGCAGAATGTTTCCAGACAACATGATAAAATTTGTGCTTACCAATATAAAGAGTGATCTAAAGGCTTGAAAAATATGTGATCTTACAATTTCTTAAAAAATATGTGTAAGTTGTGCAATATCAAACAAAAAATTATCCCGGAGTTTGAAAAATTCCACCCTTAACGAGGTTTTAGGCAAATCTTATCGCAGTAGTGTAGAATTTTCAAAAAGTATTTGTGAATATAGTTCAAAATGATGTTTAATTCATGTTAATAAATAAAAAATGTAATGTAAAACAAAAATTACAGTGAAGTTGCTCTAAATAATGTGATTAAACTATTATCTCTTTTAACCAAGAGCATGCAATCAAATGGTTTTAACTCAAAAACACACCACAAGAGAATATCACTATGTATGTGACATTAATAACACTGGTAGAGGTAATGTTTTAAAAACTTTTAATTATTCCAATTTCCATTTAGTTAGTGAAATTCTCTTATATTTTTTCAATAATTAGCAAACTACCTTAATCCAACACCTTAGCTGAGTAGGTAGCATGTTTGTCTACTGAGCTAAGGGTCCCCGATTTGATTCCAAGTATGGCCGATAAATTTATCATTGGTGAAATGTTGATTTACCCTTTCAAAGTGATGAATTAACAGTCAGGGACTGGATGTTGTGCTTGTCCTAGTCTTAAGACAGATTATAAGGCATATGAAGCTAAGACAAGCCTGGAAAGCCGGTAGTGGAAAATATATGGCTTGAATAAAAAAGTGGCCCAGGACACAGTCTGGAAATAGTAATGGAGGTAAAATAAAAGCTAATTACCTGACTTGTATATTTTTTTAAGTTTGTAAAAAATTCACACCTGACTTTCAGAAGCAATACACATCAACATATGTTTAAAATCATACCGTTTCATTTGGAACACTGCCTGGAACTAATACTTACTTTCTGTTCATGCTCAATCCTCTGTGAACATTCTTTCTCACTATCACTAAGCTGAGCATTTAAGATGGAAATTCTATCTTTTAAAGTTTTTACTTGACTTCTCAAAGCTACCAGTTCAGTCCCATGTTCCTTTGAGCTGAAATGATAATATATACATAATATTATGAATGGCAGTAATTCAAAATTATCGTGAGTCCTCCACCATTTTAAATCAGGTGTTTTTGTATGTAGACCCTAATACTTAGATCCAATAATTCAGTTTTACAGTAAGACAAGAGTTCAATTTATAACAGGTCCAAATAATAATTTAAAAAAAACCCACAGCTCCTCCCGACAACCTAGCCTAACGTTAAAGCACCATATATAGTGAACTTTCAACTTTACAGAGCATAGAACCACAAATAATAATAATAATAATAAACTACAATAATAAGTTTTGTCATGGTTGTTATGGTTAGGGTTGTTGTTGGTATGGTTGCTGTTGTAATAATAATAATAATAATAATAATAATAATAATAATAATAATAATTATTATTATTATTATTATTATTATTATTGTTATTATTACATTAGTGTAAATTAATGTGGAAATTTAAAAACTTTTACAAATAGCAAATTTTCTAATATGTGAATTTAAGATTTAGTTATAATATTTGTAAATAAAATAATAGTTTGGATTAAAAAATAAGATTCTTAAAAGTAGTTTTGAACCATCTCTTAAAAGGATAATAGTGATAATAATGATGGTGATAGTAATAATAATAAAGTTGACACCATTTTTCCAAACAAACTTAATCTCAGCCAGTATACTTAATAGTACACACTCAACTTTACAAGCGGAAATTATATTAACTGGCTAAGAAGGGCCCTTAAATAGTGATCTTTCTTAGGACCCAGGCCATAGAATCAAACAAGACTAGACTCGGAGCTGACTTCTCTAACCACCTAGTTAGAGGGACAATAAAAAAAAATATTGTGTTTACCTTGAATTTATTGGTTTGGAAAGTGTCTGCTTTCGATACAACTCAAACTCTTGTTTTAATTTCTGATATTCTTCTTGACATGTTGCATGTTCATTATTTTGCTCCGTACAAAATAAGTCATTAATTTTAAATAAGCCTGAGAAAATAGTCCAAACATTTAAATTATTTTATTTTAAATGTATTGCACTTTTTTTTAAGTCTCCTACTTAAAGAATTAGTTCAATGTAAATAAACTACTGTACAAAAAATTTAAAAAATAAACCATTTAATAGAGCCTGATTTAGATAACATTTAATTTTAGCCTGTCCAGATCTTTTGATCAGAAATTGAGGAAACCAATAATCAATATTAATAATACAGGATGTGTATTTGTTTGTATGTTTGTGGGTTTATGTGTAGGTATTTTTATTGCAAAACCAAGAAACCTATAAAGCTAAAATCACACTAATGAATAAAAATGAAATTTTGTCTGTCTGTTTTTTAAATCATTTTAGAAAACATTCTAAATTTAAATAAGTAAGGAGCAGTAATAATTATGGTTAAGACTTTTTTATGGTTATAATAGAAAGGTGAAAGGATAGTATACTAAAGAAATTAATAAAAAGTTAAAAATTATTAACAAGTTAAAATTAAATATATTTTAATATTGAGAAACAAGTCAAGCTGCGCTTTCGATAAGCATTAAAATATATGAGATAAAAATAAAAAGATTAAAAATATTCATGACATAGCATAATTATCAAGTCAAATGGTGACCATCATTCAGAAAAATATATATATGAAAAACATATTAAAATAATTAACATCAGAAATGAATTGAGGACAACATACAATTAAAATTTAAACAATGAAGATGGCTAATTTAAATGGAGTAAACATGTGAAAGTATATAGAGTTACAGGTAATACAAATAATGTGAATTACGCAACAAGCTATTAAAAAATGTCCAGTGTTTAAGTGAAGAAACGAAGTCTTAAACTTTATTTCAGTCCCGTTACTCCTTGGGCAAGTTTCAGCATTTAGAAGCCGATTAAACTTTGGCCGACATGTTTCGGTACATACGTACCATATTCATGGCACTGTAAAATGAAATTAAAGACTATTAAAACCAGTTAGGGGAATAGAAAGAATATTGAAGGAGAAGTTAAATGAAACCGTGAGAAAATAAAGACATCTAGAAAGTAAACAATCAAACTTACCAAGGTCGTCGTGCGAGAACACAGTTAATGTTATGAAACAAATGTTGAGACTGAATGAGTGTGGGGTTAAACCCGACTGAAGAGAGTAAAAAACAAAAGACTGTCGGTATGTTGCCATGGCAATGAAGGGAAAACGTGATCATGGTGTAAACATGATGGTGGGGAAAGACAAAAAATAATTAAAGTGAAATAAGATAAAAACACGGATGGCTAGATATATGGAAATGAAAATAGGGAAGGAATGGTAAACAAATCTTCTCGACACCGGCTCGATCGGGTCATTGACTACGCTAGAAGGAAGAGCAGGGAAACCAGAGGTTATAGGATTTTAATATTTTTGGGGAGATGAGTTAATTAGTTTACTAGAATTTGGTTGGATTGTTGTAATTGTTCGTTGATGATAGATTTATTTTGAATTATAGCAGCTTGTATAAAAAAAATTTCAGCAGTGTTTAATTTGGTGCCTTTGTGAGCGATGTGGAGGGGTACCATGCATTGTTCTAGAGGTTTAGGTTGATGGTTGGAATATTTGAGATGACCAACAAATTTTAATTTGGTCCTAATGTGTATGAAATTTGAGATATGCTCTTTATAACAGACTTTAAAGTTTCATCCAGTCTGGCCAATGTAGAAGCTATTACATTCACACATAAGTTTGTAAACACCATTTTTGTTAAATTTATCATTTTTGTTTAGATTGCTATTGCTAAGATTTTTCTTTAGTGTGTTGTTGGTGGAGAAAGCGATGTTACTCAAACAAGTGCAAGCCACTGTATAATTTTATAACACCCACATGAAATTAAAACACAGGGACCCGCCTCGGTGGCGTAGTTAGCTTACATGCTAGTTTCGTCTTGAGCTGGACTGCCGAGAACGGGAAGATCGAGGTTTGAATCATGCTCAGGTGGAATGTTTTTTTTTTTTCCTAAATAGTTTTCCACTCTCCCTCCAAGCAAATGCAGGTTCACTTCTTATATATTCAACCTTCCCAATTCCTAAATCATTAGTATAATTAGTACTTAAGCATATAACCCAAATGGGTAGTAAGAAACAATGCTTAGTATTATTAAAACACAAGGTTTGCAGTGGTATTACTCGCAAAGCTGTGGACAAATGCTAGTTTAAAATAAATCTTATTCATACTTTTCAGTTTTATGGTTTTATTTTAATTTGTCACCACATACCTTGAATGTCAACAGGTTTCTCAGACCGCTCAATGGCCAAAAGCAACTGTTTTTTAAGTTGCATAATCTGGTCCAACAAGCATTGCACATCCTGACTCAAGTCGGTTTCACTTTTCCCCTTAAGGTCTTTCTCAAGGTCAGGAAGAGAGAGTTTGTTCGAAACAACAGTGCATTCATTTATCTCCAAAAGAGCAAGCTGATCCTTTAGTTTTTGTATAGAAGTTTGGTCATGCTGTCGAAGCCTGTCATAAGTGCCAACTGTCTCTGACAGTTCAGCCAAGCGAGCTTCCAAGTTTGCCACACGTTCCTCATGCACTGCTGCCAACTTACGAGCACCCTCTTTTGCATCAGTTGCCCGTTTCTGTTCCTAAACAAGCAAGAACATATGATCAAAAATCACTTGCTGGTTTTCAAAACTTTATGATCATTTTCAAACTTATCCCACAAAAATAGTACTTTATTTTTTTTAAGTTTTCAATGTGCACTTTCTGGACCGAGTGATTATACCCGTAAACCAGAATTTCTATGAGCGAGAGCATGAGGGTCTACATTTTTCCGGGAAAGATATTTTCACGTGCCTTCCAGAGTTCTTTTACATGCCGCAATTGTCATGGGACTGTCAGCTTTACTTCTCCTCCAAAGTAAGTTATGCTAAAGATTTTTATCGCTCAAGAAAAATCCAGTGACCCTGGCTGAGTTTGAACCAATGAAAAACAGGTTATGAGGCGAGCTTTTTAGCCCCGGGGTCAACAAAAATGGAAATAATGTAATGTGTCGACACACATCCAATACAATGTTTAGTGTTTTCGGGTGACCTGGTGGTCTAGGGGTAAGGTGTCAGACTTCTATGCTGGCGGCCGGGGTTCGATCCCCGGTCCCGGCAAAGATTTATCTGATTACCAAACCCTTCCTTCACCTCTGACAAGACATCTTGTGAATGTGAGGAATGCCAGGTCTCCACCGTGGTTCGGATTCCACGTTAAACTGTAGGTCCTCCATTTCATCTCACAATCACCCTACCATTACACATTAGCGTAAGTGCGTATAACCCGAACGGGTAGTAAGACGCGGTGCTAATAATAATAATTTAGTGTTTTCATTTTTTTATGATAAAATTTAGATAATATTCAAAGATAATATTTTGGTAAAATTGTTTTACTATAGTTTAGATTCTAAACTATGGTAAAATTGTTTTACTCTAGTTTAAATTCTAAACTAAAAATATTAAATTTTAAAAATTAATTTGTTCAGGGCCGGGTGTCTGTGGCAAGAACTAGTATTTACTTATACTGAGTCCACACTTATATAATATCCTAGTATCGTATCGACGCATATCTTGCAGCAATTTGCCATGGGTTTGTTTAGAAAAATCTTTATTACAATCATTTATATTCTAGAAGATAGAAAATATTTGTTTTTAATGGTTTTTAAAAGAACTGGAAATAGTACATTGATAAGACCATGAGCCCAGTAGATATACAAGACTGCCAAAAATTTGGAAAAACTGCCCCAAACCCTTAATTTTCCACTTAAATGAATATGGATTCACATTAGTACAAAATCATAAACGAGGAAATTAGGAAATCATACCAGTTTGTAAAATTTTTCAAATCCTAAATTCTGGAATATCCTCTATGGATTCTAGATTCTTAGGTCACATCCCTTGCAACATACTAAACTTTTGTAGTACCTGCAGAATAGCAGCCTGATGTTGAACCTTCAAATTAGACATCTCTTCCTGTAGCTCCAGCAATAATGGTGGAGGTTCCTTAGCTTTGTTCTCTGTCCTCTTTAGTTTCCTGTGGGTGGCCTCCAACTCGTTGTGGAGGTCCCTCAATCTCTTCTCGTAATGATCTTTCAGACTGCCCAGAGACTCGGCCTCAGCCACTCTCACACTCAGATCCTCGACCTGAGACTCCAAGTGCTCTTTAGCTCGACGCTCGTCGCCCAACAACTTCTGCAACTCCCTGCCAATATTAAAAATTGTAAGAAGATAAATAGAGAATAAATAATATATTTTTAGACTTGTTTTATGAATATTTTAAGCTAAAAACCCTCAAATTGATCAGAATAAATTAAGATAGGCCTTATGTTGTGCAGTTTGCACCCTTAATTTTTTGGTAAGGAAAATAATAAAGCATGTAGTTAATTTAAATATAATGAAATATTTGATAAAATATCAGTGTTTATATTTACTTAGCATTTTGCAAATTATATGCCATATCTAAAATACAGTCAAACACTAATTATCATATATAACATCTAGCTTTCAATAATACAAAATAGTGAAAGTATTATTTTTTAATTTGGAATCAACTGGTGCAGACAATTACTAAAGAGTTGTAACTTGTTATAAGGTATAGTAAGATTAGAGTAGGAAGAACTGTAATGCTGAGATCCAATCAACTTAATGTTGATTTAACTTTCATGTAAGGTTCACTTAATGTAAAAATACTAGTATATGATCAGGATTCCCGTAATATAACTCGAACAAAACACAATAGAGTTGGACTGTATGAAAACAAAATGTTCTCTAAAATAAAACACAAGCATTTAGGGCTGATTAGGCTGTAAGTACTTGCAAAAGAAGTTTTACTGGATGTACAGAATAATGTAATAAGAGGCTACGACATTTAAGAGTCCGCGAGACGCGAAAAAATTATACTAAAGAAGTGGTTGGCATACCATAAACCAAGAAATGAAGTATTAAATAGCCCTACTGGCATAGCTTTTAACATTATTAGCCGAGCTAGAACAATTAGTCTTTCCACTTAACATGAAAGTTGTCCCTTGTATGACTCATAAGTTAAGTGAATGTTAAGTTAACTAAATCGTGATTGCTTAAATTTAAATAACACAAGGAGAACCTTTATGTAATGTTACGTGAACATTAAGTGAATGTTAAGTTTATCGTGATTCTGGCCTAATCAGCAGTTACAAAATTATTATTATTATTATTATTATTATTAGCACCGCGTCTTACTACTCATTCGGGTTATACGCACTTATGCTAATGTGTAATGGTAGGGTGATTGTGAGATGAAATGGAGGACCTACAGTTTAACATGGGATCCCCACTATGGTGGAAGCCTGGAATTCCTCACATTCACAAGTTGTGATTAAGACACGTCTTGTCAGAGGTGAAGGAAGGGTTTGGCAATCAAATAAATCTTTGACGGGACAAGGGATTGTACCCCGGACCCCCAAAACCTTACCCCTAGACCACCAGGTCTCCTTGGCAGTTACTAAAGTCCCCAAAACTAATTTTATATATTCATGCTTCAAATCATGTGATCTTCGGTTGTCATTTTTGATAGATATTATCAATACATCTATAAAATAATACAAATAATATAAATTCTTCTTACCAGAATTCTACTAGGTACCTTATTAATATATCATAATAAACCAACTTTATTTGTTTGTTTTTTTAATGTTTATCTCCACAATTATGAATTATTTTACAACATCTCATGGGTTTGGTAGGTGATTTTCAACCTTTTTCAACACTGAACAAGGCACTAAAATTGTCAAGGCAGACCATCAATTTTAAAGTAGAGGTTTTAATCATTTAAAAATTAATATTAAGATTGTGTTTAAAGTTCAATAGCTTAAATTCTAATAATAGTGATATTTTTTAAAATTGATCATGGATTTAATTAAAAAGGATTTATTTTTACTTCTAAATTACTTATATTGAGTCTTTTTTTATCTTCTCCCAAACTCCCACAGCACACCTCTTGAATCTTCATGACACACCAATGTCATCGGTTGTAACATTGGTTGAAAAATGCTGAATTAGGTATACTGAAACCTTGTTAATAACCCTGATAGTGAAATCAGTTGATTTAAAAATGAGTGAAAACTACTTCAACTTCTATTTTATGCAATTAAATGAGATTGGTTACACAATATTTTGAGAATAAGAGTTGTTTATAAAACTGGTGAATAATTTTATATTACAATATTAGCTTTTATAAACATGGCTTACTTGATCATAACACCATGGTTATTTTGGTCTTTATCTCTTTCATGCCTCTCAATTATTAGTCTTGATTTTAAATCATCCATTTCAGATTGACGTAGATAAGATGATTGTGAGAGTTTTTCTTGAAGCTCTTTGATAAATTTTTCTTGCTGCAAATTATGAACTTTTTCAACATTACCAATGATTTTGTTAAAACCATTATATTAAATTGGTTTTAAAATTAGCATTTTCAACCAAGGCTGTGAGTCAGGAGTCTTGAGCAATTTTGGGTGAGTCGGAGTAAGTAGAAATGTTTAGCTTCAAAATATAAACTTATTATATTACAACAATAAATGGTAAATATATCACTAACTTTTATTTTTTATAAACAATGTTGGTAATTTTGTTTAACAAATTTGTTCAAATATAAATTACCATGTCAAAGAAGCTTATCATGAAGTCATCTGTATTTGAGCATTTTACTGCAGTAAATTTGTTATTACCAATTAATATACTTTAACTATTATTGAAGGAGTTGGAGTTGAAGGCTTGGCGTCCTAACTCCACAGCCCTGTTTTCAACACGCCATGCATCACTATTGGCCTAAGCCTAATAATGATATATGTAATGTCTTGTTGAAGGTTTGGCTTATAAAATTAGAACTGGAATTGAAAATGTATGATTGTTTTATAGCCTACAGTTTACACCAGGGGTCACCAAATGACGAACCACAGTCCACATTCGGACCGCAAACACATTTTTAACGGACCTGGATGAGAGAGTGATAACAGAAGAAATGATAGGCTACTATATCAGTGGGCGGATGGTAGACTGTTTTAAAGGAAAAATATATTCTAGTTCCGAATACTCTTCAATGAGAGCAAATCTGGATTAAACATTTGTGTGGTGGAAAAAACACAGAACTAAAAACCTAAGCCATAAAAGTGTCTAAAACGTTTGGCTCGACATGTGTGTGTATTAGGCAGGATTCCTGAAGATAAACTTCATAATGAATAAGTTCAGATCTCAACTCACAGATGCCCGCCTTCACGACTTAATGAGAATCAGTTGGACCAACCTCACTCCAGAGTTCAGGCAGGTTGTTCAAAGTAAAAAATGTAATTTCTCACATTGAACATAGACATAAATTAAATTTCATGACATAGTAATATGCTTTGAATTGTAATCTACAATTTTTCATATTACTTGTAAATTGACAAACCAGAATTAAAAAGTTTTTTAAAAATAGTTTTGTACTTTAATTACCAGGAATACATTGTTTTGCTTTTTGTAAATAAATAAAATAACTAAAAGTAAATAAAATCAGGATTTTGAATTGGGGACACCTTGTCTACACCATAGTGGAATTGAAAATTAAAATATATTAGCTTGCCACCTTTCAGTGACAACAGAGTGTACGTAAATCATTCACCTAGAGAAAGAATGGTGGTGGGGAAGGGAGGATGAAAAACACCCAGAGTGCACCTGGTTGGTTGTACCAACTCTCCTAGTAATTAGCAATAGTCCTCCTCAATAAATGAGTGGGATATGAAACAATTACACAGGGTGTCAAAAACATGTTTTCTTTGTATAATAACTAGGGGGCGGGTTTTACCCTAAATGTCTTTTTTATTCCTATGCTTTGAAAAGTAGGCTTTTGAGGTATAAGTTTATTTTCGATGATTGCGAAGATAATACGATAACTTTTATAGTGCGTATAAATGCCTATTTCGTGGTTTAGTGCCTATTTTACAAATGGTAGCCTTAAAGTGCCTTTTCCTATCTCGTTCTTCTTCCCACCCTCTTTTTTTCTTTCTAAATACTTGCAGCCACCCGCACCCCCCTCCTTCACTCATTAAGTTACTCCACGTAGATACTCGTGATGGGTAGGAAAAACCCATGTGTCCAGTGGTCTGATAGGTTCAGACTGGTCAGTCCGGCAACAAAGATTTTCTTATAGCGCACAACAGTGTCAGTGGTTGTGTATATTATGCTGTTGTTAGATGTGCATATCTATCTATTCATTAATATTTCTTTGTATTGGACTCAGTGTAAATTATTGAACTAGTAGAAAATGCCTAAAGATAAATCGTGTAAAAGTGTATTATTCAAACAATGGATTGGTAGTGATAAGAATTTCACAACAAATGGCAAAATAATTTTTTGTCAGCCATGTTCCAAGGAGGTTAAGTTATCTTTTCAAAAGGGGAAATGAAATTATTAATTTTGAAAGTCAAGGTTTTTATTAAATATATTGTCTACTGTTTAAAAGTAAATCACGATTATTTGCTATTGTTCAAACTAGGTTTTATTTCTTATTGAAAGATTTAAATGACAAAGTGGAAATATTTACCAAAGCGTAACATTACGATCAAAAAAAAAACACAATCTTAGTTCTCTTGTTAGGTAATGCTTTGTTAATATGTAGACTCCACATGTATTACTGGGTGAAAATTTCAATTTTTAATATTTAAGTAAAATGCGAGAAGAAGTATCACCTATAACAACACAAAAATACTGCAATACATATAAAGAATTCCGGAAAGAAAACAGGATCTCAACCATTTTTTCCTAAAGTTAATGATACCGATAAAACCCAAGAGCAATTTTCTGCTGACTTATGCTCTAGCAATGGTAGCTGCAAATATTCATTGGAAGAAGCTGGAGAATCCAGATTTCAATGCTTTTCTCAACAAATATACCAACATGAAGATACCAGACAAATCAACTCTGAGGAAACACTACTTGCATTCAACCTATTTATCCGCAAGTTTTTACAATAGCAGTTTTTTCTTTCTGACATTAAGAAATATTAACTGAATTGTATTGATTTAAACTATTTACAGTAAACATTCTTTTTATTTCGTTTAAGACAGTTGAGAAAATCCGAGAAAGATATTGGAGAATCAAACATCTGGGCTACTGTTGATGAAACCACTGACCGCTGTAACAGATATGTTGCAAATGATGTTGTTGGAAAACTAAACTCTACGGGTCCTGGGAAACCTCACTTGGTTGTTTCAAAAATGCTTGAGGCAACCAACAGCTCAACAATTGCCACAGTTGTTCATGATACTTTGCGTAAGTATATAATGTAATTGCACAAGATATACTGTGTTAATTTCACAGTGTTAGTCCTGTAAAAATTATAATTATAAATAAGTTAATTCGTTTATATTAAGTGTCCTGTGGCCATCAGAAAACAACGACTAAAGGTTTTTGGTGTTGCTGACAGACAGTGCGGCCTACATGTTGAAAGCGGCTGCGAGCTTAAAAGTATTCTACACCAAGTTAATTCATGTGACTTGTCTGGTGCATGCTGTTCATAGGGTTGCAGAAGATATTAGATCACGTTTTCCAAATGTTAACGCTATTATTTCCACAGTCAAGAAAGTGTTTTTGAAAGCTCCATCACGATTCTTCTCATTTAAGGCCGCCCAGCCCAACACACCTTTGCCACCACAACCAGTGTTAACGCGTTGGGGTACATGGATTCATGCTGCGTTGTACTATGCAGATTACCTGAGTGACATTCAAAAGGTATTATCAAATACACTATCTTTAGGTGTGTTTCCAAATTAAAATTGCAGTGAGCATTTACCATTAGTTTTATTGACTCCACATGTCCGTCCACATTATTGGAAAAAAAAATTTAATGGTTATACTTGTAGAACACAATATATTGAAAGAATTGGGAGTTTTGCTATACCAACCGTTTTGCTTGTAGGTAGTCCAAATATTTGACGAGGAACAAGCTGTCGCCATTACAGAAGCAAATGCTGCCATCTCCTGCTCAAGTGTCAGTGCGGATCTGGCATATGTAAAAAGCAATTTTGGAAATCTTCCTGGAGCAATCACAGCTTTAGAGGCAAGGGATTTGCCTCTTGTGAAAGCTGTGAAGATAATGCGGGGAATAGAAGAAAACCTGAATGAGGCTTCTGGCTCAGTTGGCACAGCCATCGTCGACAAATTTAACAGAGTATTGCAGCGAAACCCTGGGTGGAAAGTGATGGCAAGTATTGCGGACATCTCAGAAGGATAAACTACATCACTCCCAGAAGTTAAGCTTAGCCCAGCTGAAATAGCTTGTCTGAAGTTTTGCCCAATGACTTCATGTGAAGTTGAGAGAAGTTTCTCACAGTATGAAAACATTTTGTCAGACAACACAACAAAATTTACACCTGAAAATCTTGAGAATTATTTGATAATTAACTCTAATAGTAATTAATATGTGTTTATGGAAAGTGTATGCTGGATTTTAAGAGTGAATAATACAAATTTTGAGTGTTTTGGTGCCTTTTTTTGCATTACTATGCCTATATATGTGCCTATTTTTTTCTTTTTAGTGCCTATTTATTGCCTTTTTTTTAACTTTATAATGCCTATTTATGTTCCTATTTTTTTGATTTTTAGTGCCTATTTGCCTGCCTTTTTTAAAAATTTTAGTGCCTATAGATCCACCCCCTAATTTTAGCAAAGGGCACAAACAAGGTATACACCAGAACCACAGCCTCCAGGTTAAAACGTCTAGGTTAGGTAGTAGCTCCACTCCCTTTCTCATAAAACCACCTCTCAACAACTACTTAAACTTAAAATTACAAAGAAAACATAATACAATGGCGTTTTTTTGTTCAAGAAGACGTTTCCATGTAGTGTCTAGTTGTAAACACTCTTAAAATAACTAACTACTTGTCTGAAAAGGTATGTTCATTGAAAGGGCCTTTGGGGATGATTTGGGGGAGGAAGGGCGAGATTGCTGGTACCTGAATTATTGTGTTTGAACCACCAACCCTTTACAATGAATCATTTGAAAGAAAATTGTTTCACATGGAAGTGTTGTTTTGACCGAGAACTTCCACTAGCACTCCCCAGTGCCAAACGACTCAACCTGGCTCAAGGAACGGTGTGAATCTCACATTAGGCTGAATGTCTTGTGTTTCCTTGTTTGTGCGCTAGGGCATTAATATTCACTACCAACATGCCAATATCAAGATTGTTTCTAGGTATTCTAGTAATAAACAGTTAATAACGTACATTGCAGGAAAGCATAGCATAAAAGTGTTTGACAAATTTCTTGATCTGGTCTTAATATATGTATACCTACTATAGAAGGGGCAACTTAAACTAAAAAATACACTAAAGACATAAGTTTTACAAATTCCTTAAAAATAATATAATTATAAACTAACAAAAACTCACCTTCCAAACACTAACAAATAAATTAACTTAAGTTTGGATGGGTAGTGTTATATTTTAATAGGCCTAAGCTGTTTGATATAGAAAATATTTTAGGGAAATTTTGTGGGGTTTTTTCAAGCATAAAAATTACAACAGAAATGGAATAGGACCTATGTTGAATAGGAGTGAAATATGTTAAGATCAATTTGTTTTAAAGACAAAAAAATAATATTTTGATATGCAATATGACTAAGATAATTATGCCTAATTGATGAAAATACAAGAAAAAATTAATCTTTATTGATATGTACCTTATTCTTGGTGTGTTGATACTGAATAATAATGCATTTTGGTAGTGTTATGAAACAAATATTTTTTTAATTAGCTGTTCATGTGATATGCTTAAGTACTATTTACACTAATTGGCCAGGAATTGGAAAAGTTGAATAGAAGAAGTGAACCCGCATTTGTGTGAAGGTAGAGTGGAAACCCATTTAGGGAAAACCACCCCCAGTTCACCCGATCGAGATTTGAACCTCAATCTCCCTATCCTTGGCAGACTAGCTCAACACGAAACTAGCACATCAGCTAACTACGCCATCGAGGCGGGTATGAAACAAATAAAACATGTTTCTGGCATTCAGTGAAATAATTCTATAAGAGTATTTTTTATTTATGCCCATATTTCTAGGGCTTTAATAAGCATTTAGCGTATAATCGAAACACTGTTGTTAACCAACTAGAAGGTGACTAGTAGCTAGTCAAGTTTACCATCACTAGAGACAAACCTCTTCCCTTCCTGAGCGTAGTTGTTTCTTGTCTGCTTGAAAACTGGCTTCCATCCGAGATTTCTCTGCTGACAAAGTGGCAAGTGAGTTCATAAGTGTCTTCAGTTGGGCACGCAGATGATCAACAGTTTCAACTTCCTTTTCTTTCTCCATTTCTGTTTCAGAGCTACTCCTCTAAACAAAAAAAAAAGTTTTAAAACAAAATATTATTTCTAAGAAAAAAATAATATAACTAAAATGCTATGAAAGTGTCTCAATAGAAAAATGATGAATGCTACTTATGTTTCATGAGAAATTGAAAGAGAATCGTTCAAGTGTTCGCTATCTGCACCATTAATTATCCGACTTATAATTACTTTTCAACTTACCTCAACCACCTTAACATCTGTGTTGACAGTTTTTTTCTTCTGGGCATCTGATCCTATTTTCTCTAATACTGAGTTAGTTGATTTTGCGCCACTAAAGGCTTTTAGGCTTGCCTCAAGGGCTTCTTTTTCACTTGTCAATCCCTTGTATGCAGCAACAACATCTGTGTAAGCAAGCAGAGCAAAATAGGAAAAAAACAGTAAGGCCTATAGATAAAACTAAGTTCTACGAACAAATTTTCAAGACTTAGATCAATTAAATTACCTCTTAGACGTGTTTCACAACGTGATAATTGTTCTTTCTGTTTATTCACCGTAATTATTAATTCCTTTTTGCTAAGACTTTCCATTATAGACACTTAAATCTCATTTGACAGCTAGAAACCACGTCTAAGCACACTATCTAAAGTAATAGCTGTGCACTGTAACCAACTCCTAAAAGAAAAAAAAATGTACTAACTAGCAAGAATGGAGAAGTCTTAGAGGGCGCTACTAAATAATATGTTGAATCCAACAAGTGTTAATTAATCTGTGATCACGACTATAAGTTCCACTGAAATTTCTCTTTGCTTATATTATAAGGTAAAAAGTGTTAGAACAACTTTTAAACAAAGAGTTTTTCCACTGTAAGAGAAGAATATTCGATTTTGTAATTATTATTGCTGTTTTGACCCTAAAAAAGGACAAAACGATCCTCATTAACTTCGAATGGGTGATGCTTACTGCCAAACTTTAATATCAAATCACCGCACTAATACCAATGCCTTCTTAAAATTAAAATAAAGGAGAGAGACAAAAAATATTTCCAATTTTTTAAAGTGATTTTATTTAATAAAAGATTTTTGTTTTTAATAATTTGTGTGTATTGTAGTTTATGTATTTTTTCAAAATTAACATCAGCGGTAATAAATTAGTGATGACTGAATATTCCGATAAAACAACATATCCGAGAAAGTGATATGTATATATATATATATATATATATTTATTTATTTATTACCTACAAAATCATTATATTTGACCAGAAAGGTTGAGATTTTACTCAGCCCTTGAATGGGTGCACTAGGTGTTGTTTTCTCATCTAAAATTTACCTCCTCTCTTCAATCAAATACTATTGAGTTTTAATAAGTATTCACATTAATTCTTTGCTATTACCATTTTAATTTACGGATAGAGAGAGAGTGTATTGAGGTGGACCGGACAGAACCATCTCGAGATAGAGATTGTGTGTAATGAGGTGGACTGGATAGAACTAGCTCAAGATTGGGATAAGGTGTAATGAGGTGTACTGGATAGAACTAGTTAAAGATAGGGATAGGGTGTGATAAGGTGGACTGGATGGACCTAACTAAAGATAAGGATAGGTGGAGTGGTTTTTTAAGTCCGGCAAAGAGTTTTTGATTTCCTGATGCCAGAGAGTCAGTAGTTCTATACAGTCCACCTCATTACACCATATCCCTATATCCTATCTCAAGCTAGTACTATCCAGTCAATCTCATTACACCTTATCCCTTTCAGTTATATCCTAATGTTATCTACCTCATTAAACCATATTCCTATCTTGATCTAGTCCTATACAGTCAACCTCATTACACCCTATCCCTTTCAGTTACACTCTAATATTATTTCAATGTTATCCACCACATTACACAGATCATTAAAAGTGCCCCAAAACTTACAAATTGGAAGAATAGCTTTGATACATTGTATCTAAGCTAAGGTTACTGTACTTAAATTATTGGAATCACTGCCCTTAGTTACCATGAAAAGGATTGAAATGGCATCTAGCAATGTTTAATAGTCATAAATTGTCTTCTCCTCCAGTGGTTATGGAGCTGTGCCCCTAACGCCCCCCTTTTCCTCTCAGAAATTTAGTTATGAATACAACCTTGATTGTTTGCCTTCACCCCCTCCCCTAAATAAAATTTTTGGGAGTGCTACTGGCCCTGAACACTGTTATAGATGCACTTACGCTAATGTGTAATGGTAGGGTGATTGTGAGATGAAATGGAGGACCTACAGTTTAACGTGGAATCCGAACCACGGTGGAGGCCTGGCATTCCACACATTCACAATGTTATTATTATTATTATTATTATTATTATTATTATTATTATTATTATTATTATTATTATTATTATTATTAGCACCGCGTCTTACTACCCGTTCGGGCTATACGCACTTACACTAATGTGTAATGGTAGGGTGATTGTGAGATGAAATGTAAGACCTACAGTTTAACGTGGAATACGAACCACGGTGGAGGCCTGGCATTCCTCACATTCACAAGATGTCTTTTCAGAGGTGAAGGAAGGGTTTGGTAATCAGATAAATCTGTGCCGAGACTGAGGATTGAACCCCGGCCGCCAGCACAGAAGTCTAACACCTTACCCCTAGACGGCCAGGTCACCGTTCACAATGTTCTCTTATAGATATTGATAGTAATTAATTAACAAAAACGGCATTTGAAAGAAGATATAGTGACTTTTCCATCTGTAATATATATGTTCTTCCTATAAAACTTGGACTTATAAACATACTTCAATAAATATGAACACCTACAAACTTACTCAGACATTTATTTGTATCTATCTGTGGTGGCTCGCATAAAAGGTATATTTATTTTTTAGTACCGCGTCCAATTACCCATTCGGGTTATACGCTTATGTACCTAATTACGTTTAAGGGTTAGAGATGAAGAAGATTGAATTTAGAGGAAGTGTAAATAAAGAGTGGGAACCCATTTAGGTAAAACTACCCACACTATACCCGACCCGGGATCGAACCACGATCTCCTCGTTATCGGCAGTCTAGTCTATTGTAAGAGTAGCGCCTTTTAGACCATGCGACCATCGAATCGGGTATTATTACTACTCAAATGTGATAAGGATGAGGAAGGAAGCATTTAAAAGTTAATCTTCCATTAGTTGCGTGGAAGGAAAGTGGAAAACTACCCCCAGTAGAACCGGCCGAGATTCGAGCCTCGATCTCACCGTCATCAGCAGACCTGTCTAACACGAGAGTGACGCCTTTTATACCGTTCGGCCGCTGAAGCGGGTTAAATGTATGCATTAATTCCTTTTCTCTATAATTATGTCTTTTTCATCAAATCATATGCCATACGACACCATTTGTGGCCCATTCGTTACGTATCTACCTGGTACAATTAGCACTTGAAACACGAGTGATTTAAAATGGCGCCACACAAAATATTCTGTTCTCGACCTCTACCCTGATTTTGGTTGGAAGAACAGTAAAGAAAATTAAAATTTATTTCTTTGCGACCAATATTAATAAAGTTTTACTTTTTTTTATTTGTGTGATTTTATACGTATAATAATATCTATCAAAAGTGACGGCTGCAGATCACATAATTTGATGTATGAATATATTAAAATTGTTTTAGTAACTTTAGTAACTAGCTTCTACTGTTCTTCCTATCAAAATCATACTTTAGCTGCGGACAACAGAAATTGCATTAAAAGTTTGTGGTTCACTGGTTATTTCCGTTTGTTGTTCCCTCAACAAAAACCCGCGCATGCGTATACGACATAGTTTTTGTGTGAAGGCTTGTCAATTTTACCGCTCACAAAGTTTATATGACAGGGTCGCAGGTGATTGGTGAACACCGATTGGATATAGGTAGTGTTTATGTATCACTCCGCTCCGCGGTTTTATGAGAACTTCAAATATTACACAGGCATTTATTTATTCATTATACATCGCGAAAGTTATTAGTCGTATTGGATTTTATATTAATTGTTTAGTTTTATGAATGAATAAAATATAGCAATGGGAAACTGGATTAAAGTAAAGTAATGTTATCTCAAGCTGTTATCAGAAGCAGTGACGCAACAGACCTTTATGATTAGTGTCATTCGCACAGATCTCGAATGGAATAAAATGATAAACATATGGATCGTTTCAGGAACAAGGGAGTCCAAGTGTTTTTCTATAAGTGACAGCAGTTTTAAAAAAAATGCAGGTTAGTATCAGTTATAACTTTGGGTTTGTGAATTATGATAATATAATTTCTCTTTATAGCTATTATTTGTGTGGGATTACAATAATGTTGATAGTAGTCTATCAATTTTAACACAAGGTTAATTAACAGTTAATAACTGTTAATTAACCTTGTTTAACTAATTCAAGGGCAATTCTTCTTCCTTACCCCTAGATCATATTATATATCATAGAGGAATTGCCCTTGAATTAGTTTGAGAAAAGGATTATATTTTTAAAAAAATTGGTGTTTAACGTGCACTTTATAAACAGATGGTTAATATCAGCACGCGGGCAATTCTTTGAGCGAGAGTGAAAGGTCCTACCAATTTTGCGGGAATGGTATTTTCACAGACCTTACAGGGTTTTTCTTACATGCCACAATCGACATGAGACGGAAGGCTTTACTTCCCCTCCAAAGGAGGTTGTGCTACGGATTTTTATCGCTCAAGAAAAGACCATCGAACCCGGCTGGGTTTTGAACCCACGAACATCGGGTCCTGAGGAGCAAGCACTTCACCCCAAGACCACCAAGGTCGACGAGATGGAGAACCCCGATCCTCCTCTCCCTCCGCGAGATTCGAACCACAACTTTACCATTGTGAGCCTGATGCCTTAGATAATGTGGCCATCAATACTGTTTTTGCATCGCGTTTTTCTGCCCGTTTGGGTTATACATTTGTATAAAATTAAGATGCTATATTTATCACATATTGATATAATATTGTTCTTATTTTGAAGCTGGAGTCGAAGTCGGTACATTTTTACCGACTCGTACTTCAAAGCCCTGGTTTGTAGATTGATACTATTTATAAAAAGTGATAGTTGCAGTTCCCGTTAGGCCTACCTCTAGATCTTTCATAGCTGCCAGGTAGGTCTTATGAAAATTGGATTGAATCTTAGAGATTTTATGTTTACAAAATGTTTTGACACATTTGTCTTGAATAGTTTGGTGATAGTTATTTTAAGAATGTGTTTAATATACCAACAACATGTTTAGTTATTATGTCGAAATTGAACCCGCTCTGGGGCAAGACGTTACATGCCTATGATATTGCATTACAACATCAAACCGTCGCGTCAGAAATGGTATCTTGCGGATTAAAGGGCGGAACCACATTTGTTAAATGTAGTATGGGCAGGGGCTTCGGAATATAGTTGGAAGTGGGGATAGGGGGAGGAGGGTCTACTAAGAGGGTTGTCCCGGGGTCCTTTGTTAGTAAAATGTTAAACTTTGTATTACTCTTGAAGCTATTTGATGGAGGTTTTAGTTTATTTTTATTTTACTTTTGTTTGTAAAAACATTATATATATACTAAACATCTATATTAAAAACATGGTAGGAAGGGAAGATTAGACAAAACCAACTCTTTTTTTTTTTTCGGAATTATATGCCCCTAGAAATGTGATCGCCACTTGGAAATCCTTTGAAAATTAAATGCCTTTAAAAGCTTTTTGAAGTGATCATCCACAATTTTTTTTAGAAATTCGAATGCTTCTAGAAGTTGTTTTAATTGATTTTGCCTGAATTCTTTTTTTCAAAATTAGACGCTTTTAAATGCTAATTGGAGCAAGCCTAGAACAGTATATTACAAAAAAAATTGGATGTTTTTAGAAGCTATTTATAGTGGTATTTTTAATGCATGGGTTTTTAATATACGAGGCTTAATATAGTCTCAGCCCCCCCCCCCCCAAATAGAAACAAGGGGGCTTGAGGACATTCACTTTCCCCGAATCTGCAGCCCATGCGAATGGGTATGAACCAGGATCCCTTAAGCCAGTGCTCGTAGTCCTTGTGGTTTTTAGTGTTATGTTTTAAATTGAATTCGATCCCAGCTTTATTTTACCGCGCTTATAGTTTAACACAAGTAGGCTTATCAATGACCTTGGGGCGTAATTATTCAGTCGATATTCGGATGTAAGCCCATCTCCCATTCAAGGTCTCCGGAACCGGGAGGTGCTTTCCCCTCACCCCCCCGTTTCTAATTCTGGGGAGTTAAACTATTGATTTTCAATGTTTTAAATTTAAATTTAAAAATATGTATAAACATATTCGGAATATTGTCAGACATAGCCCATGCCCACATTGGACAGTTGATGTGTGCCAAATAGTCTCATATAATAACCAATATAAACAAACAACTGCCACCATTTGTTTGGAAATTGTAATAAGTGAAAGCCCGTCTTCAAGTAATGCTATAAAAGGGTTATCGAAGAGGGTCATAAGTCCAATCCCCTCTTCCCTTTACATTCCTTAAGCGTTTTTTTTTTCGAAAAGTTTTTGGAAAAATTGTAGGTGTGAATTCCATTTTTGTCATTTTATTACTTACTATAAGAGACTAGAGAAAAGCAAATACAAAAATCAACAAAAATGTTCTAACTGTAAAGTATAATTCTCGCAATAGACCGGAAGTTTCTGAGGACGGGAAGATTGGTGTTCGAATCCCGGCTGGGTGTACTTAGGGTGGTTTTCTTCAAACGGATATCCACTCTCCCTCCACACAAATGCAGGTACGATTTCTTTAAATTTAACCATCCTCACCCCTAACAAATTAGCGTAATTAGTACGTAGGCCATAACCTGAATGGCTAGTGAGACGTAGTGCCAGAAAATAACAGTTTCTGGGTGAAGGTGCCTTAGCACCACCTTTCAATAGGTCCCTCGGCAGGACTCCCGCCCCTCGTTTTCAAACTACTTCCCCCTGCCTCTGCCTCCATTCATCCTGAACTGCTTGTTACTCGCATTTTGGGAAATTGGTTGGGTTAGACTTGACTATGCTATAAATACGGCCACATTGAGCCAGTTTCATATTCAGACTTAGTACACCTCAAGTGAGTTCGAATGGAATGGGCCAGTCTCATACTCAGACTTAGTACATCTCAAGTGTGTTCGAATGGAATGGGCCAGTTTCATATTCAGACTTAGTACACCTCAAGTGTGTTCGAATGGAATGGGCCAGTTTCATATTGAGACTTAGTACACCTCAAGTGAGTTCGAATGGAATGGGCCAGTTTCATATTCAGACTTAGTACATCTCAAGTGTGTTCGAATGGATTGGGCCAGTTTCATATTCAGACTTTGTACACCGCAAGTGAGTTCGAATGGAATGGGCCAGTTTCATATTCAGACTTAGTACACCTCAAGTGTGTTCGAATGGAATGGCCTAGGTTCATATTCAGACTTAGTACATCTCAAGTCCGGGGCTATAATAAATACTGAATAACATCTATCTAAACTCAAATTTAATGAACCAGTTTCATATTAGAAACTGGCCCATTCCATTCGAGCTTAGGTAGGCGTCGTCCTGTAGGTTATTAATTATAGCATATCATTTGAGTCTGAATATGAAACTGGTCCTTAGACTAACTAGAAGAAGGCATTAAAACCAAACATCCTGCCACCAGTTGGGATTGAACTCGTAACCTCACTGGACCAAGTCAGACTGCGCTATACTGTATGTACGACCGACCTCATTAGTCGAAAGTATCGATGATAACGACCGGTTTGGGTTGGCCCTCGTGGTATCTTTTGTTAATTGCCAGTGTTAACGACCAGGGTCGTTACTAAAGTTCCTGTTTGGTAAACGATTTTATCGCCCACTTTACTTCTTTTCAACCAAGAACAGAATTATAAACTTTGCACCAATTTCACTCACTATTTTTTATTTGACAACGTGTCTTACTACCCGTTCGGTCTATACGCTTATATATTAAACTCGCTTTGCTCCCATTGGGTTTTCTTTGCAAGTGGATGTAAACTAATGTAATTCCAGAGCCTTTTTTTGATAGGTCTCACTGTTTATGCACAAGAGACCTACAAAGAAAGGTCCTCACCTACTTTAAAGTTGCTATGACAATTTAAATTTTTTTCGGGGCTTAAAAATCAAATTTTTTAACTTTTTGGAATCATCCCGTCAATCACAGTCTAGAATCTAAAAGTTTGCCAAATTTCAATTTTCTAGCTCATCTGGAAGTGGGTAAACATTAATGTCAGTGAGTGAGTTAGCTATGTGGCTTTGTAGTATAGTGAAGTTATAGGTTAATGATTTTAGGGATAAAAAGGTCATATTTCGAGGAAGTGGACCCACATTTGTTTGGAAGGAAAGGAAAAATTGATTTTGGAAAAAAAAAACACCCTCAGTACACCCGAATGAGATTCGAAACTCTATCGGCCCGTCATCGGCATTCTAGTCTACTACGAGTGTAACGCTTTAGACCACGCGACCACAAAATTGAGTATCTCACTATTAAAGCACAACTTTTTTTTTGTGCTCCACGTCTTACCACCAGGCCGGAGTATCCAAATTGTTATACTTCTTCTCAATTCAACAATCCGAAGGTTGGTTTGATGTAATTTTTATTTATCCGGAGCTGGCCATGAACTCAGCCCTTCAGCTGGTTAGTGATACCTGCACCATCTGGTAGGAATCCCATGTACTAGAGGAGTTCAGGAAATGTGGTTGTTCCCCGTTTCTTTCTACACTGAATTTCTATAAGCGAGCGGGAAAGGGCCTACTTATTTTGTCGGAAAGATATGTTCACATATCATATCCTAGGGTTATTTTACATCCCTCAATCGATATGGGACCGTCGGCTTTAGTTTCCCGAAGGAAGTTGTGCTACGGATTTTTATTGCTCAAAAAAATCCATCAACCTCGGTTGGGTTTGAACTCATAAACATCGGCTCCTGAGGCGAGCACTCTACCCCAAGATTATATTGAGATTAAGATTAAGATTATATTTATATTAATGGGGTAGAAATGATTAAGGTAGAGTTTTAAGTAAATGTACACACATTCACGTTAAAGAAAAGTGGAAACCCATTTAAGTGGAGAAATCCTATGTCATTCACGAGCTAAGTTTACCTTGATGACAGCTCGAAATGTTACTAGAAGTAATCCCTAATATATCACTACGCCAACAGCTGACATCTATCACTTTGGATGACTGTAATGAAAACAGATGGTAATATATTAATGTGATAGTTAACCACAGTAATTTAGGCCAATATTATTTATATATTTATTTGAGGTC
>CABFVX010000769.1:153726-216757 GCA_902151425.1 Timema shepardi
ATTATTAGCACCGCGTCTTACTATCCGTTCAGGTTATACGCACTTACGCTAATGTGTAATGGTAGGGTGATTGTGAGATGAAATGGAGGACCTACAGTTTAACGTGGAATCTGAACCACGATAGAGGCCTGGCATTCCCCACATTCACAAGTTGTGATTAATACACATCTTGTCAGAGGTGAACGAAGGGTTTGGCAATCAGATAAATTTGTGCCGGGACCGAGGATCGAACCCCGGACCCCCAGCACAGAAGTCTGACATATTACCCCTAGACCACCAGGTCACCGACTCCTAATCTTCTGTAGGCTACTTGTGTATAGTAGGTAGTGACAACGATGCTATTATCAAACTTTATTAATTAAACTTTCTACACAATCTACTACAGAAGGTATCTCTCCTTTCGATGTTTGATGAGTTATTAAGGTGAAAACTTTAGGAGAGTAGGGTAAGCTGGTAATTTTTTATTTCCTGTGCAAGTCTGCGGTCGAGAACATTCATAATCCAAAGTACGGTGGTACAAAGTCATTCTAGAATTTCCCAACTCAAAATCTAAACTCTTCAAAAAAGTCACAGCTTTTAAACTTTTCCCCAACATTGGAGGGGGTGACACCCCATTCTTCCCCCCTCCCCTCCCAGCGCGATGCCCCCCGGGACACCAATAACCTCATATTTTCTAGGGCCAGGCGTTCTAGTATCCAGTGTTACCAAAAGTTCCAGTTTAAAATGAGAGGATGCATTATTTTATATTTACATGAGGCAGTCAATGTATACAATAGGAATATACTCTAGACTTACTCCTGTCTCAAAATAAAATTCATAAGGTTTTGTGTTTTCACAAACAAGAGTGGCTACAAAACCTTTTGGGAAATAATTATATACTGCAAACGCGCGCGTGACATTTCTCAACGCCAATATAAAAATTGTGAAAGCCCAGAAGCCGTCAGGGCCAAACTATGAAGTTAATTAAAATGACAATTCATCCTTGCATGTTTATCTCTCTGTATCTCTACTGTTGTTTATGAATGCATTGTGCAGGCGCAGTGTCTGGGCCACCGATCACAATAAAGCGGTTTTATCAACAATAATACAAGCCACTACGCGTCCATGATAAGGTGGAGTCTTAAAACAATTTATACACCATTCTAGTGACTTATTTTAATTAATTAATTTTTTATTTACACATAACTAACCCTATTTACTATGTTGTTCTTCGATTGAATCCTTATCCTTATTTTAATAGTTAAAAAAGCAATTGAAATTTTTATGGAAATAGAAGATACCGGTATGCATAAAAATTGGGGGAAAGTAGGTGCTTTATGCCGGAATCACGATCAACTTAACGTTAACTTAACGTAACTTAACGTAAAGGATCTCGTGTGTTTAATTGGAAGCGATCACGATGCACTTAACTTAATGTTGACTTACAGTTAACTTAACGTAAGAGATATCCTGGGAGGTCGTTTACTTTAAGTGAACGTTACTTGAAGGGTATCATGTGATCTAGCCAGCCAATCATTATGCAAGTAACGTCAACAGGGCTATTTAGTAATTCTTTTGTTTGTTTTAAGACCAAGGCCTACTTTATAGCTTTAGTTCTGGTAATCGGACATTTAATTAAAATAAGTGCTAGTATCGTATAATTATAGAACGTTATAGAACATACGTAATTCAAATATTGTAAAGAAGTTAAAACCACAAAGCTTTTATTATATAAAATGGTATAATTTATTGCTTTCAAAAAATATCATTTTTATTAAAATATAAATCAACTAACATAATTATGAATATAAAAGCATTATCGGTTGAAAACTGTAAGCATTCACAGATCATATACAAATACAAATACAAATAGTGCAAATCACAGATCAAAACACAAACTCTTGGACGGAGATGTTTTGTTCGAATTGTTATGTTAAGTTACGTGAATCGTGTTCACACATAATTTAAGTTAACTTTAAGTGAACGTTACGTTAAGTTAACTGTGATATCGGCACTCTGTTTTAGACTCTTCACTATTGGTATTACTACATGTAAGAGTTTATGATAGGTAACTTACACTGTAATAGAGTTTTTTTAAGTTTCAAAAAATTAAAAACAATGGTATTCATTCTATAGAGCGAAACCAATGTAATATGATATTAATGAAACATAATATTGGAGTAGATTGTTAATAACTACCAAACCCAAACCATCAAGAGCTGTAATAAAAATGGATTCGTTCTCATATTTTTATCTATCTTATAAAATAATTAAAATCCCTTTTCTAGCCTAATATAACAGACATGTTATTCCAAGACCATCTATACCTAGATGTTGCTCCTGTACCAGACGAGAATGAGACCTACATTAATTTGAATCCATTCCACATGCAGACTTTTACAATAGAGCAGTGCATAGCTTTATTTCTTGATCTCACTAAATGCATAATCCTTGCGGGATGCAATTATATGATGGTCATTTTGGATATACAGTCGATTGATAGTCTTGCCGAAATAAAACTGTTAAAATACATTTAAATAGTGTGAAGATCTAATTATATTTGAACCTAGTTCTAGGTACACTTATATTACATCTGTTGGCATTATTGAATATGTACAACAGACAACATTGGACAGTTGACGATCGATAAGAGCGGTCGGGTTGTCAGTGTCATATACTAGATTCTGATTTTTTTTGCGTTTGCGGTGTATATTAAGTGTCAACCTATTTTAGAGTACTAAATATTGAAATATAAACATGAGGCTCGTACTGACTATGACATTATACAACTGCATTAGCCTATGGATATTGATTTCATTATTTTGTGCGGGAATTGCTTATTTTGGCCATGAGCTCAAAGCAAGTGATCGTTGCTTTTGTAAGGTAAGCATTATTTCTAAATAATGTGACATTGACCTTGTAGCGTTGTTTTATACTTGAAAATTTGAATTACTCAATCACTTAATTAGGTTATTTTAGCAATTACATTTTAATAGTTAAATGTGAGAGAGACGATCTTAGAAAAATACCCGACTGTAGTATAGTTCTTATCAAAAGATACATTCAGTAAAGCAGTATAACTAATGTAGGCCTACACTAGTAGTACTAATTAGTACATTTCTTATAAACAACAGGCTATGTTTGATACAGTACTAGGGATATGAAGTAGAGCTTAGTTGAAAGATCTTGCAAAAAAAAAAAAAGTTTTAAAATCCCATTATTTGATGAATTCAAAAAGAAGTGCCTAAAATGTTAGCCATCCACCCAGTGAAAAAGAAACACAACTAAAGCTTATTTTATAGATCAATCAGACTTTTACCTAACCTTAAATTTACTGAGCCAAAAGAAAAAGATGATGAAATATGAAGTGACTTGAAGAAATACAAGAGATAATACTATAACAATGTTAAACATATATCTTTCTTTTTTACCTAACAATACCAAATGCATTATTATTAACTACTACAAGAATTTGGACCTATATTAAGATTAGTCCTTATTGTATATTGGTTTCCTAGGCTTAACAAAAAATATACTTGCACATGATAATGTTGCATCATATTATGTACCATATCAACGCTCTGAAACATATTAATTTCAGAAATCATGTTGGACCAAAGCCAATTCTTGCACATGTATAGTTATTTACTTATCAACTAGTCGAAAAACATCTTAACCATCATCAAATGAAAGAGGTGACCTGGTGGTCTAGGGGTAAGGTGTCAGACTTCTGTGCTGGTGGCCGGGGTTCAATCGTCGGTCCCGGCACAGATTTATCTGATTTCCAAACCCTTCCTTCACCTCTAACAAGACATCTTGTGAATGTGAGGAATGTCAGGCCTCCACCGTGGTTCGGATTCCACGTTAAACTGTAGGTCCTCCATTTCATCTCAACAATCATCCTACCATTACACATTAGCGTAAGTGCGTATAACCCGACCGGGTAGTAAGACGCGGTGCTAATAGTAATAATAATAAACATCATCTAATGAGCGATCACAACGCAAACTCTTGACCCATTTGTACATCAATAAGCCTGTAAAATAGTACATAATAAAGTTAAAGGATTACAGACAATAAGAATGGAATAGTACAAATATCGGATTGAGCTGAAGAAGGTATTTAGTGTGCATTAATCAATGTTTATAAATAAATCCATCCCAAGCTAACAAAATCTAACCTTCCCTGCATCAACAAAAAACATACATTTCATTAGGTCAAGCAGCAGAAACATGGACAATGAATGTAAGAAAGACTAGGAAAGTGGAGGCCATGGGAAAATAGTTTGTGAGGCGCATGTTAGCTGCCACAGGGAGAAACAATATTAGGAATAAAGTTATCGAGGGAAGAGTTGTGATACAGGGAGTACATGAGATAGAAGAGGGAGAAAGATTGAGCTGGTATGGGCATGTAATGAGCCTGGAAAAAGAGAGGATGCTGAAGAATATGTTGGAAACTAAGTATGTGGGAGAAAGACATCGAGAGAGGGAAAAAAATGATTTGAGCAGATAACAAAAAGTGTTCAAGAGGAGAAGAATGGAAGAAATTAAATGAGGAAGATGTAAGCATTATACTAATCTGACTTGGCCACAGGCTGAAAAAAGTTGATGATGACTATGATGATGCCAGGTACGGATGAGTATGAGATTATTTTTGATGAATACATATGGAATAGTACCAAGATGGTGTAAAAGCAAATAATATATTTTAGTGAACACTCTTTAATTAAGTTACTGAAAAAATAAAATTTCTACTTTTAATCTTATCTCATGTCCTGATTGAATTTCTTAACTTTAATTTTTTTTTTCTGATCACTTGAGACAAGTATTCTTGATGTTTGCTCTTCTTCATTTTATTGGAGTGGATTTAAATTTTGTCCACACTTAATTTTTTTTTTTTACCAAACATACTGTTAATAAGTCACAATATTTTAATCTGTTGATCAATAAATGCAATGTATGAAACAGTTGATTCCCACAATTAGAGTAATCAAAAGTATTTCACAAGCATTTGTTTGTATTTACAAATATTCTTATTGTTTAGTTAAATTTGTGTATATATATATATATATATATATATAGATAGATAGATAGATAGATAGATAGATAGATAGATAGATAGATAGATAGAGCATATTTTGCATTATAAACAGAATGAAAAACAATTGTGACCTGAAATATGTAACTTTTGTTGTTGCTAAATGTCCTTGAAGTTATTGTCAATATATTCATTCTTAAAGTCATGTGATATACAGCTGACAAATTATACAGCCTCTATATATTATTAACAATAGTAAAGTGTATTTGGAATTTTTATCACAAAAAATATGTTTGTATTTTCTGAAAGGCTCTTTCTATGAAAATTGGACTGTGCTAATGCCATTATATCTCTACCTTAGAAGATACTTTGAACTGGGCAAGAAACCCTTAGCTTACCTTTCCTAGTTCTGTATAAAAGAAATACTGTTTTATTTGTTTGTGAATTTTTCCAATTTTGTTCTATGTTGAAATTGTTGGTGAAGTTTTTTTTGAAGCGTTACTAAAGGTTTGTAGGTTAAGGTTCCTAGTCAGACTTAGTACGCCTCAAGTGTGGCACTATGTTAAATATAGCACAACGCTTACCTATACCAGAATGGAATGCCCCAGTTTTGCGGTCTAGGTAGGGGTCATCCTGTATTTAATATAGCACTGTATTTGAGGCATACAATCGGCCAAAAAAACTTTAGGCTGGTTGGGGATGTGTCTCTTCTTGAGTAAACAATTAAAAATATTATACAACTCATCTGACTTCATCCTTAAAATTAATATAGTGGCCTAAGGTGCACCCACATTTTTCCATTAAATTTTTTCTTTCTCATTTGAACTGCCAACGTCTTCTGGTTTGTGTAGTGTAAAATACTGACTGAATTTTCTTACAAGCTCTGGTGAGTTTCATATTGGCTCAGCTCTAGTGAACCAAAACATGCATGCTTGTCTGAAGGGACCCGGTATATTGAATCAACAAACAAATTATAAATAATTCTAAAAATAATCTTCTTACACTATCACAAAATTAGCAGTTTGTATTTTAACTTTAAAAATAAATGTAGCCTATGTATGAGATTGATGCCATATGCAGTGGTAGTAATTGAGGATCATCAGTGTGGATTTTGACGATTCAATAGATCAACAATGGATTAGATTTTTATTATTAGGTAAATATTAGAACATACAATGGTTCATCACTTATACTTAGAATTTAAAATTGTCTATGGTTCATATAAAAGAAACAAATTGGATAAAATATTTGTTAAGTTTGAGATAAGTACCCAAAAAACTTGTCAAGCTAATTTAGATATATTTGACTGACACGTGTGGCAGGGTATATATTGAATGTCACTTATCATAAATACTTTAAAAATACATCTCACTTGCTTTCAAGGAAGGTAAAACTAAGAATATGCAAACAAATAGTTTTACCAGTTGTTCTCTATGTGTGTGAAATATAGTCTTTACCTTGCAAGACGAAAATAAACTTAGTGTGTTCAAAAACAAGGTGCTTAGGAAGATAGGTCCAAAAAGGGCATAAAGATACCGGAGGTAGGGTGGGGGTGGAGGAAGTTACATAATTATGAGCTACATACCCTGTACTCATCACAAGACATTGTTAGGATAATCAAATCTTGTAGATTATGTTGGGCAGAACATTCAGCACAATTGGGAGAATATAGAATCATGTTCAGTGTATTGACTGGCGAACCTAATGGAGAGACCAATGGGAATACCTAGACGCAGATGGTAAAATAACATTAGAATGAACCTGAAAGAGATAGAATGAAATGAGGTGGACTGGATAGAACTAGATCAAGATAGTGATGAGGGGCATACTTTTGTAAGTACGCCAATAAACTTTAGAGTTTTTAACGCCATAGAGTAAGTTTAAGTAAGTATGATACATAGTATTTATTATTTATTTTCAGCTGAAGGGCCGAATTGATGACTGCAGCTGTAATGTTGACACAGTTGACCACTTCAACAACATGAAAATATATCCACGACTACAAAGTATTTTACGCAAAAACTATTTTCGCTTCTATAAGGTAAACTATAGTTTGTTAATTTGTTAAGAAAATTGGTAACCATTGCTGTTAAGAAAATATTACCATATATAGGCTACTCAAGATGAAATTGATAAAATTCTATTGAATTTAATTTTTTTACGGGCTCTCAAGGTTGGGTTTCAAATAAAGTCGGGTTGAATCCACTATATCTGAACCAGAATTTCCAATTTATCTTTAAATCCTGAATTTCAAATTCGAATCTTGGAATACTTGTCAACATAAGAATAAATATAAATATAGTAGAATAGCAGAAATACAAATAATGATTAAATGTTATCATTCTTTCTTATAATCCATTAATTATAACATTACATTCAGTTGTGTTAAATTACTGGTCTGAGGGACTGATTAAGTTCATACTTTAATTTTAATCTTGAATCTGAGATGTTCTCAAATTCTTAATATTGAATATAGCCTACTTTAGGATTTCAGGATTCAAAGACGCATCCCTGCTTTCTAAATTCATCAACAATATTGCTAATAGGGTCTCCAAGTGTTACAAACTTACCATCCATTTGGGAAGAGTAATTTAAAATATTATTAACTAACTAAACAATCTTTTTATTGGCTATTTTATATTTTGGCATATCTAACTGGAGAAAAATTTTAGTTTTTAAACTCTTATATTGTATATATAATTTAGTGATGAACATAAATAAAGTTTAGCATGAGGAAATATTGTAAAATTTGTTTGTATAATTTGATAAACTCTCTCGACTTTATCTAAACTTCAAAGATAATATTATTTAAGAAGACATGTTTACGTAAGTTGCTATCAGTAGAAATGTGCTTAGGATTAGGAAGTGTTATAACTAATCTCTTTGTTTTTAAACTTTATATAGAACTATCATTCTATAATTTGTTTCTTCAAACCATTAAATGATTTTGTGTTTTAAAACAATACATAATACTGCATTTTGTGCTAGGCTATTTTTTTAGTTTTGTTTACATAGAAAAGACAATAATAATAAAATGTCAAGTGTGATTGAATCATTTAACCAACAAAGTTTAAACTTAGTTAAAACTCAGTGAAGAAATCAACCTAAATACTAAAGTACATTCCTACTATATAGTATATAATATTTTTCAAAACAACAATTTTGAAACCAACATGAATTAAAAAAAAACACTACCATTGTGAAATGTTTGCATCTCAAAAGTTGACCTTGGTGGTCTTGGGGTAAAGTGCTCACCTCAGAACCTGATGCGCTGTTCGTGGGTTCAAACCCAGCCAGGGTCAACAGATTTTTCTTGATTAATAAAAATCTATAGCACAGCTTCCTTCAGAGGGGAAATATAACCTTCGGTTCCATGTCATGTGGCATGTAAAATAAACCTGAAAGGTATGCAAAAATACCTTTCCTGGTAAAATTGGTAGGCTCTTTCGCTCTCATTCATAGAAATTCTCATGTGCTGATACAATAAATTCGGTTAGAAAAGTGCATGTTAAATACCTCAAATAAAAAAAAAAGATTTCAAAAAAATAAAATAATGAAATACACTTTTCATTGTTGATTGATATATTATGGTCTTCATTAGAACTTAAAACATGTTAAAAAATGAAAATTTATTATTTCAAATGAAATTTGAATACATTATGAAAAAAACCCCCATTAAAATGATTTTGATCAAATTAATTATGAGTATACTCACTATCTCTAGGTCTCGTTATTTAGATATGCCAAATTACTTTTTTGTAAAAACCCTAGCAGTATGTATTTTTGAAATTTAAAAAAAATGGTCACACTCAATAGATAAAAGTAGATTGAATAAAACACACATATATATATATATATATATATATATATCTACAGTACTAACAAAACACTTTAAAAATTAGATGCTAGACTCTTAAACCAAATAAAACTGGCTTAAAATAAATTTGAAGACTATATGAAAATAATTTATAGACTTGGGAAAAAACAACTCATTATAAATTAAATATAATTTGAAAAATGACACCCGTACTTGGGGATGAAATTCAGAATCCACGACAACGTTGCACACTCATTGGAACTGTCCTAGAATGATCTGTACCCAGGTTCAATCATGATTCATTAAACAGAAAACTAAGTTTAAATACATTCTACCTAAATTTTGTTTTTTAAAGTTCTATAGTAAATTGGTATTTTGAGATATTTGTCTATGGCTAAACAATTTATTTTTATGGTATATAACTGTTACCTACAATTAGTGACAATAAATACATGTCTCATGGAGGAAAGAGTATCTAGTCTCACACGCGACTACACTTGGTGACAACCTTTGAGGTCACTGCATGCCTTGTAGAGGAAAAATTAACTTCTCTTTTACCTCAACTACACTTCATCACCCGAGAATGCAAGAGTTCTATGTCCAAATTTGCACTTTTGTGTAGAAGAGCATTGAAGTTTGACCTTGTGTATAAAACTAATGTTATTAGATGACAACTTAGTATCTTCTTAAGTAATTATATAGTAGTCTCAATTTAACCGCAGGTGAATCATATGCATTCTAAATAAACGTAAACACCAAATATCTCAAATTTAACAATTTTGGAGATAGAACACTTGCATTCTCGGGATGACGACTTGGTGACAACCATTGAAAGAGTTGCCTTTCTTATAGAAGAAAGACTATCTTCTCTCTCTTGATTAGCTGTTGTCAAACTTCCTTGTTCATGCTTGTTAAAACCGGAGGAAGGATACTAGGCTATTTAGGCTCTGGTGCATCACAAATTTCAATATTGCACTATTTATGATAGTTAATAAAGTCGTAACATCTGGGCACAAGTTAAAGAGAACATTTACCTAACAATAAACCTGCAGTTAGTTCCCTCACAGTTTGGAATTGAGTGTACTACCAGACTGGTCAATATAATTTGAATCTTCAAGTTTTACAGTTGATTTAATTTATTTTTATAGGTGAATTTGAATCGTGAGTGCCCATTTTGGTCAGATGACAGCCGATGTGCCATTCGCTATTGTCACGTTGAGCCTTGTTTGGATGTAAGTAATCTTTTATTGGATTTAATTTTTATTGGTCTGCCTTATCTAATGCTTGGGGACAGTTTTCACAGTTTCTATAAAACTAGAATTCATTGTGTTCAACTTTATTTTATAACTTTATTTATTATTTTCACTTTATTTTATTTTATATCTGGTGACCTGGTGGTCTAGGGGTAAGGTATCAGACTTCTGTGCTGGGGGTCCGGGGTTCAATCCTCGGTCCCGGCACAAATTTATCTGATTACCAAACCCTTCCTTCACCTCTGAACAAGACATCTTGTGAATGTGGGGAATGCTAGGCCTCCACCGTGGTTCGGATTCCACGTTAAACTGCAGGTCCTTCATTTCATCTCACTATCACCCTACCATTATATATTAGCGTAAGTGCGTATAACTCGAACGGGTAGTAAGACGTGGTGCTAATAATAATACTTTATAAAAGTACCAGGTCTTACTAAATGTTTGGGTTATATGTCAACTCTTTGTTAGTTATTCTTGAAACAATTTCATATGATTAGCAGAATTTAATGTTTTTATAATAAAACAATCATACACCTAGTTAAATTGGTAAATTTTATTTAATTTATGTCTGAAAGTAAAAACAACATTTAAAAAAAATAACACAAGTACTATATTGTTTTCAAATAATTGGTTTTTCTTAAAAGTATTATGTGATCACAACAAACAAATGCATTTCAGTAATATTTTACTTTGTTTTGTTACACACTAACCAACAACAAATAATATTCCCTGAAATAACTTTGTATTGTGAATAGAAAACCTAAACATTGTTTATACTGTGGATAGAGCTGCAAATAACTAATTTTAATTATTTTGTTTTTATAAAAGCATTGTGAAATTGATCAACAATAACAAAATAAATAGTGACAAAGAATTACATTTATTTTACTTGGAAATGCGCATTTGCTTTGAAATAAATGCTAGAACTAAGCAAAATAAATAAAATTTAAACATGTTTGTGTACATTTAACAATATTATTTTTAATACTTCCTTCACACATTCAAATAGTTGACTAAAATGATGTTGACCTCTGTGGTCATGGGGTAAAGTGCTCGCTCACCTCAGGATCCATTGTTTGTGGGTTCATTGCCATTCGAGATTGATGGATTTTTCTTTGAGTGATCAAAATCCATAGCACAGCTTTCTTCAGAGGGGAAGTAAAGCTCTCAGTCCCATGTTGATTGTGGCATATAAAAGAACCCTGAAAGGCATGTGAAAATATCTTTCCCATCAAAATTGATAGACCCATTCGAGCTCGTTCATAAAATTCTCATGTGCTAATATACTCAGTTGGTTCAGAAAGTCCACATTAAATTTCTTAGATAAATAAAAAGCTAACATTGTATGGTTATTAATTTGATGAATTATACAGTAAAACTTTGTTAAAACATTAATAGAGGGAGAAAGTCTGGATTATTGAAAATAACAGATACACAAGGAAAAAACCCATTGAGAATATGAAAGGTATGTATTTGTTGGATTGTATGGTATATTGAACTTGGCTGGATCTGTCGAACATGTAGCACTTGAAGGTGGGTGCGATTTGAAGAAACTGTCAATATTGTTTTACGAATTTTTAACACTCATTTATTTAATATCAGTTCATGTAGATGTTTTAAGTGTTCATAATAGGTCTAAGTTGGTTCAATTTTACTCTCTTTGAGCAAAATTAACTATAATTATTTCAGTTTTGCTGCCTATAATACAATAAGTAAAAAAAAACAAACAAACTTATAACACACTCCTGATCAAGGGAAATCTAGATTAATGAGGTCTGGCTTATACAAGTTTTATTGTCTTTACAATTAACTTATTCTGTTATAAATTTATTGGTGTAGCTATGATTGTTATAAAATATTAAAGTATCCATAAATTGGCTGAAGGAGATTTTTTTTAGCGCTGCGTCTTATTATCTATTCAGGTTGTACAAATATGTACTAATTACACTAATGAGTTAAGGATGAGGAAGGTTGAATTTGTTATATCTACACAGGGTGGGTGTTGGTTGTCGGGGGTTTTCTGGTAGTTTTTGTGAAGGGGTGCTACATGATGGTTGGGAAGCTAAGGCAGCCGGCCAAGGGTGCTAACCTTAGTTAGAGAAGGAAACTGAGGCAGCTGGCTAACTGCGCTACCTTAGTGTAATAAAGGGGGTAGAAAGAGAATAAGAATAGTTCCACTCTATATTCCCAAGACTGCAGGTTTAATGTTTTCAAAATTAATACAAGGAGTATTCCTCCTTATAATTGTAATAGTACATCAGTACAAAAAATCCATTCATCCAAGGATCACCTTTCACTATCCTTGAAAGTTGATAAAGAAAACATAAAAAACAACAGGTAAGTATCAATTCTCACACTCTAAATTAAACACTTACCATGAGAGGAAAATACAAGATATAATACATGATAGCGTGTGCTAAACACCTTGGCTGTTCCTATCTCCTTTAGGATTTGTGGGATATATATCTGGGGGCAGTGTTCTTCTTTGATTGCATTCAGCAACCTATAGTCCACACAGAACCTGGGCTTTTTCTCTGGTTTTCCAATGATCAGACGTGCTATGTTCTACTACCCTGATTTTAATCATTTCTTCAACTTGTTGCGGGATGATCTTTCTTCTGTGGGGAGTACTTATAGTGAGGTCCCCTCACTGGGTGTTGAGTTTGACTCTGATTTTGTGGAGAGTGCAATTTGTCACCTGACTTGGGTTGTGGGTGTCGAAAGCTCTGTGGTGTTATTCGAGGATTTGTATGAAGCTGGGGAGTAGTTCCTTCCTAAGCCCATGTTGGACTTCCTCTACATTAAAAGGTTGGCTTGGAGGCTGGCCCTGTTCCACCAATTAGGTCTCTTCTCTATTCGCTTTCCCAAATAGTAAGCATGACCTTTGATAATCCAGAACTGCCTCGTTCTTTACTAGCCAGCCGTGACCAAGGAGTAGGTCTTCTGAGAGTTCTTCAGCTACGGGGCACCTTACTTCGTCATAGAATCTTCCCACCTTGATGCTGATGTTGCAACTCCCTGTGACATAGAACTCGGTATTCGTCTTGGCCAGTCGTATCTTCATGGGGCTGAGGTGTATCTGTTGCCTAGTTTGAGAATCTAGGATGGAGGTTTAATGAAACTTGTTGAGGCACCAGGGTCTATGACCGTGGTATGGATTTGGGTCCATGGCAACCCTATCTAAGGGTGCATTCCTAAAATGGCCACCTTTTCAAGAGGTGAGTTTGACCCTGTTCTCATCCCTTCCTCTCGTTTTCCTGGAAGCTCGGGGGTGTCTGTGATTTTCTGGCCCTTTCGTTTTCTTCTCTTGTTTAACACTGGGCAGTCTCGATGATAGTGCCGCTCTGGACAAAAATGGCATTGTGGATCAAGGCACCTATCTCCTTGAAATACTTGATATTTAGATTTTGAAACCATTGTAAGAGGAGTCGGACCAAGGTCTCGCTGAATGGTCTGAGCCTTCTCTATGAGTTTATCCAAGGAGGTCGGCGTATCGAAGCAAGGAAAGGTTTCAGGGTAGGGTGTAGGAGTTTTGTGATGAGAGGTAAACTTGTTCCTCGAGTGTGTTAGAAAGGAATCTTTTGTATTGCTGTACCTCTTCAAGATAAATTGGTCCGCTGGTTTGTCTTTGTTTTGAGCCTCTCCGTACAGTTTTGCTCTCAGGTGTTACGTATCAAATCACTCCTTGATTCTGCTGCACATTTCCTCCCATGTGTTTTAATAGCTTTCGTATAATTTCCTTCTTCTCCTGAAGTTTGGATGTTCAGTAGATGCCCCACGTTGGGCCGCCATCCTGTTATATTTACACTGGGTGTGTGTTGGTTAATGTGAGTTTTCTGGTAGGTTGTTGTGAAGGGGGGAAACTAAGGCAGCCGGCAAACTGCGCTACCTCAGCCTAATCAAGGGGATAGAAAGAGAATAAGAATAGTCCTGTTCAATATTCCTGAGTCTGCAGGTTTAATGTTTTCAAAAAAATAATACAAGTAGTTTTCCTCCTAATCATCATAATTATAATAGTACATCAGTCAAAAAATCAATATATACAATCAAGGATAAATTCTTACACTCTAAATTAAACACTTAACATGAGATGAAAATACAAGATATAATACATGACAGTTTGAAGAATGTGGAAATCTTATTCTAATGATTATTCATAAAAATAATATATATCTAACATAAGTTTCTCCTAAACTCCAGTGGCGCTAACCCGGGTTGGGTTGCATTAATTGCCCGTGGTGGCTCATTCGGTACGAGTAAGCTTGGTCGGTCACCCGCAGATGACACGTAACAAATTTAGGGGAAGTTTACCCGTATTTGCTAGGAGGGAGAGTGGAAAACCATTTAGGAAACGCCATCCTCAGTACATCCAACTGGGATTCAACCTCAGATATTATCATCAGCAGTCTAAATATTTTGCAAGAGTGCCGCCTTAGGCCATGCTGCCACCAAAGCAGGGGAAGGAAATGTTGATGTTATGGATAGTGTTCTGCAAATATAGTTATAATAAGCTCTCAAATAGATAAAAACATAAAATAAATCAAGCATATTGTCATTAGAATTAAAATGAATCATTTCCCCTATATTAACATAATTATATTTGTTGATGCTATTCCATGTTTTGATATTAAAAGTATTGCTGAAATTGAACCTGAAAAATAGATTAGATATTATAAAACAAATAAATATTCCAATGTTTGCATTGAAAACATGATAAAACTCTGGTCTGTGAGCAAATAGGATGAAAGTTAATTATGTCAATTATGGGAGTGTTGTGAAACTTTTTATAATATGTATGATTACAAATTTGCCATAGGGCAGGCAGGTTGAAGTAAAAGAAATCTTTTATTGAAAAATGTCAACTACTTTTATATCAACCTAGAGCTTTTACTCTACCAAGTGAACCTACCTTTGTTCTGTATATACTGTAAGTTAATATTTTATGTATCTTTCTTCCAGTTTATCTTAAAGGTTATTATATAAAATTAATGTCTCTTAATAGTTTTTATTACAAAATAGTGTTAAAATTTGCTCTCATAATTTTTTTCTGTACATACCTTCTTTAGTAAATGTGGGAGTTTAGGTTGGGTGTAAGACAATGCAAACTTTTCTTAATTCATATGTATTACAAACTGACACGTGATGGTTATTTAGAGGATAGTTCCCGTTAGCCGAATCAAATTAATTTAAGTGAAAAATGACAACCTGCACCTGGACATGGGAATCAAACCCGTGACTATTGGCTTTGTGAGCCAATGCTCTTATCACTGAAGGCTATCTTTCACTAGTTGTTGGTGTATTGAGTCCACATGTTGGCAATTGGTGGAAGTATCGGCCACTTAGAGCTATCTACATCACAGTCCACGGCGACTCATAACTGACAGTTCACCTAATTGAATTTGGTTTATCTTTCAGGGCTGATTCTGTATATAGCCATCACGTAACAGTTTGTGATACTCATGAATCAATATTACAATGTGCATGGTATCACACTGTCAGTTACGAGTATTTGTGGACTGTGGTTTCAGTTATATAGCTCCGAGTGGCTGATACTTTCACCATTTATCATACATAGACTTAATACACCAACAACTACTGAAAGGTGACCATGGATACTGGACAAACCAGGATGACTCAGTGGTAGAGCATTCTCTTGAAAGCCAAATTTCCCATGTTCAATTTCCGTGTCCATGTCGTCATTTTTTAACTTGATTGAAAATTCTTAAGTTGTCAAATATTAAAATAAACATAAGAAATGTATAATAAATTTAATTACTTACTCTAATATCAGAATGTATTTTAATATTATTGTATAGATTATATTTCTAACGATTATTTTACTCTTAACTCTTTTAGGAAGATATTCCCGCCGGTATGAAGGGCCATCCATTGAAAAACAATTTATTTGAAGAAGATATGTCAGTAAGGGTAAGTACTAAAGTTTATTATTTGCTAAACTAAGGCAGCATTGAAGTATATTTTATTTACTTTTAGTAGCTTAAGGTGTTGGGTGATAATTATAGAGTTAGAAAGAACAGTTTAATGTTGGGAACAGTTCAAAGTGATTAAGTTCACTGGCGGAACAGTTCAATTTGAACTATTAGATTGTAGTAATCATTACTTTAACCACCTTTTATGCTTATTTCAGATTATAAGTTCAATGTATTCAAAATTATATTATATTTAATCTTGTTTTGGCTATGCAAGGTGTCTACCATCAGGAAAAATCTGGGAAAACTAAAATTAGCCGGTAATTTGAAGGGGTCGGGGGAAAATGGAAATAAATCTAGAATTTAATAAATGATATAAAAAAAGTCTGGGTAAATGTTTTTCTCAAAATATGAAATATAACAATCATTATATCAGTAAATTACAATGCGATTCAAAGTTGTTTTTTTGTTTGTTTGTAGCTGTGTAATATATTTTATAATTTTCTAAATCATAGTGAACTATTTTAATACAAATGATAAAACATGTTTATTTAAGACAAACTTTTGAGTCAGGACTTTCAGGAAATGATCAAGGGAAAGCAGGGAAAAAGTCTGGAATTTCATTGGTCAAGTTGTATACACCATGATATGGGTTTACAAGGTATTGCAACACTCTTCTGCCTTTCCTTTGGCTAGACAGGCTGGAGTCTTCTTTGGGGTACATTTCAGCAAAAGGTATCTCACCCCCCACTCTTCACGAAGACTTCAGCAGACAAGTAACATTAACAATCCGGTCATCCCACAGTGGCAATTCTGTCATGTGTGATATCAAATCACCTGACCCACTTATTCATATTTATAGCTCCAGGATTTATTAATATGTTTTGAATGAAAGGATTACTAACATTATCAGAGCAGATTTTACTCACATGATAAATATATATGAGTATCGAAACTTTTATCAAAATCGTGAGATAATAACTTGCTTCCAAAACTTGTGGCACACCTCCGTAATGTTGCATTTCTGAATTGTGATGTGACAAGTCCATGGACTACACCACTCTAGTTGGTTTTCTAAACTGATGAAATTCTTAAAATCTTCCATTTATCTTGCAGTTTAATGTTTATTATACAATTAAGTAAAGCTAGAAATGCTAGTGTCACACACTATCTAGGTTACAAACAAGAAGGTTGGGAATGTTTAGCTGGACATAGAAACATTTTTGTATAAAATGAAACATTATTTATCTGTTTGGTGATTTTATTACATTATTACCAAATATTAAGCAATTTTTTTGAACTGTTCCTTTTCTTTACATATTTATATATTTATTTTCAGATTTTTACAATGATTTCATTTTTACTTTTAGTATTCAGAGGGAACGCAGGACTGTAACCATGACTTAGATGACGAACTGGGGTATTTGAACACCACCATAAGGTTTGTACCAATGTTTAATCTGCACAACACAAGCACACGTTAACATATTTTAATTCTATGATCTTGTAGTTTCTTTCTATCTTAACCCATACATTGTTGACCTTGCTGCTTTTGGGGTAAAGTGCTCTTATTTGCACCAGATGTCCGTGGGTTCAAACCAAGTCAGGATTGGCAAATTTTTCTTGAGCCATAAAAATCCATATCACAACTTCCTTTGGAAGGGAAATAAAGCGTTCGGTCCCATGTTGATTTTGGCATGTAAAAGAACCCTGAGAGGTATGTGAAAACACCTTTACCGGTAAAATCAGTGGGACCTTTCTCTCTTGCTAACTTAAATTTTATTGTGATATAATAATTAGGTTCAGAAAGTGCATGTTAAATACCTCAAATAATAATAATAATAATAATTAGCACTGCGTCTTACTACCTGTTCGGGTTATACGCTTTAATTACTAATTACGCTAATGTATTAGGAATTGGGAAGGTTTAATTAGAGGGAGTGAACCCGCATTTGCATGGAGGAAGAGTGGAAAAGCATTTAGGAAAAACCACCCCCAGTTCACCCGACCGAGATTCGAACCTCGATCTCCCCAATACCTCAAATAAATGAAAAGAAAATTAAACTAATTAAATCTTCTCCTCCTCCATTCTTATCACATGACCTTACCACTTTAGTTGTGCTTTCTCTATCCTGTCTTGTATCGGCTCATCCTTAACTTTTCCTCTCACCCTTTCATTTCTCATCTTATCCATTATTGTCACTCATCTAAGATAGTACTTCCCATACATTTCATTTCACAAGCTTGAGTTCTGCTTTCATCCTGCCCCTTCATTACCCACATTTCCACTGTGTATGCCAATATTGACACATAGTACATCCTGTATATCCCTCCTTCACGCTAACCTCAGCATGTCCCTGCTCCAAATTATACTACTAGCACTCCTGGAAAAAGCTACCACTTGTCTCCCTCTCTCGCTGATTTCTCTTCTGTTTCTTCCACTTTCTTCTATTACACTCAAGTATTTAAAGCTTTCCACTATCTTTAACTCCCCTCATAATGTCACATCTTTCTCCTCACTGACCCACACCATCGGATCATCCACAAACACTTTTGCTTTTATACTCCCCTAGCCGATCCTTTCTACCACATCCTTCATTATTTTATCATCATTAAACTGAACATTAGTGGTGATAGCACACTTTATTGCTTCAGGCTATTTCTTCACTCAAAGCCACATTGTTCTCTCCTCTTCCACTTTCACGCAGCTATCAATCCCTCTATGCATATTCCCCTCTCTCCTTACCGTCTCATCTCTCACTCCTTTCTTCTTCACTCCTTCCCAGACTCCACATCTACACACACTTTCATAGTCAACATCCAGGAAGGCCATCAGCCGGTCCTTCTCGTACTCATGGTGTCTCTTGTAGCTGTCTTACCGCAAATATGAAATCTACTGTGGACCTTCCTGGTCTGAAGCCATAATGTTCCTCCCTCAATCATCCATCCACTGTTAACTTAATTCTTAGACAAGGTGTCTTCCGGGTCACGAAAGTTACTAGAGTTATGACAGAGTTATTAATTGCAAAAAAAGTCACAAAAGTCCCATAAAATTTACGAATTTTCAATATTTTGGCAATAAAATCATGGAAAAAAAAAATTAAAAAAAATTCTACTAACCATGTGAACATGTCGAAAGACACGCCACCCATTACCCATGATGCCACTAGCTAGTTGCAAGCTGCCTGATCGTTTGTAACGTGATGCTAATACCAAGGTTAACGTTTGCCATCCAACTAAAGTTCAATGTTGTGTGAGAGTGCATTATGGCTATACATGCATTATATAATGTTCGGCAGATTATTGTAGGAATTTTATGGTCCAAAAAGGTCACAAAAAATTCTCTAATTTTTGTTTCTCCAACTCACTTGACACACTGTTAGAGATAAAGCATTTAAATAACCTTGTGTTAAAATGTATGAATAGTAAAAAATTACACTATTAAGTCAAACATTTGTGTTATTTCTAGTTCTCATCAAGAGCCTTCGGGCACAACCTTAAAGATATATTTAAAACTTGATTCATATATGTTTTTATTTTGAGTAAAACTTTGTTTTGTTAAAAAATTATATAAATGCTGTCTAGATATTCAAACATGTTACTGTTTTTGTATCTTAGAGTAAATAATACTTATTTAACTAACATACTCATATTGTTTCAATTTAATCGTCTTAATCTAAACAAGTTGGTCTAGTTATTTTTATATCATACCCTAACACTTTTTGTTTATTGCATTTGTGTTTGCTTCATAGTGCAGATGTGTATGAAGAGTTTGCGCGGTGGGAAGCATATGACGATGCCCAGGACAACTTTTGCGACACAAACGAAGAAGACGATGACATTGAGTATGTGGATCTTTTGTTAAATCCCGAACGGTACACAGGCTACAAAGGAAAGTCTGCTCACAGGATCTGGCACAGTATCTACATGGAAAACTGCTTCAGACCTAAGAATAGCTACGGTGCTTATATACAGACGTCTAAATTGAGTGGTAAGTTTGTTTGACACTATCTGTGATTTTTATGTTCTGACAAATACGGCATTTTATGTATTTATGTTTTTTTTTAATTGACTGCTTAGTTAAAATCGGAGATAGAATCTGCAAACACTTGACTCTCTTGTATCCTTAAGGGTATTAGAAATCTGAGATTTTGAGAAAATAAAAATAAATGTTTAGGGGGTGAAAAACAAGATAGTCTCCAGGCGGATTAGAAAAAAAAAAAGACAAAAATTATTTAGTAAATACTTTGTTCGAATGATTCTAAAAATTGCAATATGTAGTCTAGTTCACTAAGAAATTGTAATTTTTTTTTATATACCTCAGTCTTTAAACTAATAAATATATATATCTTTAACCTATACTTTATTCCGTCTCTCGACTTTTGTTTCCCATCGAAAAACTTTTCTCTGTCTAACTAAAGTAATTAGGATATGTAGGCAAAATTGTTGTAGGTGTTGAATACACCTTAGAAAAGTAGGACACACAATTTTACTCAACCAAGTCTGTTGTAATTTTTTTTGTGGTTGTAAAAACAAAGTTTCAAAGTGTGGTAAAAACCAAGACAATATCGAAATTTTTTGGGATTTTTTATTTAACTACAGAGCTTATGAGCAAAACCACCGTATTAATGTGGACAATGGACCTATAAATATGTGTTGACTAACACTTATCTGAATCAGTATACTTTCTACTGACATATATTTTTTCTGTTAAAGACAAACAGATTTCTTTTGTCACAAAAAGTGACATTTTGGGTAAATTACCAATGACGGATGTTAAGGGCACAGAAAATAGACTTAAGTATGTGTTCGCAAAACAGGTTGAATATTTGAGAACTATTCCTAGACTCGAGGAAAAAAAAATTTTGGCCCATATATTGTTTATATTTAATATGTGTAAGATTTATTAAGTTATAGTAGGCCTATATAATTGGTTCATGATAGAAACTTTTATCTTTAGTGGCTATTTTCAAAATCAACAACAGTCAAATTTCGGGAACATTTTGGAATAAAAATGTAATTTTTTTAAATTGGCAAGAAAAAAAAATCCATTGTGGATACAAGTATGATTCGAAATCTCCTTTACTCCTTATTACCTAAGCTGTCTATTTGTTACCCCCTCCCTCCTTACCCCCAAGCACAAAACTACTTAAAATATCATTACAAACTATGCATTTTTTGAAAATTTACACAATTTTACATGGCATCAACTATTTTTGGTTAAGATAACATTAGTTTAAGTTGGGTCGAATTCACTATTTTATGAATCCGAATCACAAATCGGAATCTTGGAAATAATTATGAACCTAAGAGGAAATATAAATATAATACAAAATAAAAATAGGAACTAAATGGTAACATAATTTCCTATAATCCATTCATTATATCGTTCATACATTCAGTTAAGTGTTAAATTACTGGTCTGGAGTCAGGGTGTTATGTTCATCCTATAATTATAATTGGTTCATAACTACCAATAAGCTGTATTAGAGCTCTAAAACAAATTTCACTTGAAAATTGATTTTTTTTTCTAAGGATTTGAGCCTCAAATTTGAAACTTTTTCGAATCTCAGAATCTCGAATATCCCTAATGATTCAACGATATCAAGGCTCCCATCCTAAGTTAATTTCAAAATTTGAATCAGATCAAATGTCCCCAAAATATTGCTATTAATTTACATTGAATAATTTTAAATTCACAATGTAATTCCACTGGCAATTCAATTAAAAACTAAGGTGACCTGGCGGTCTAGAGGTAAGGTGTCAGACTTCTGTGCTGGCGGCCTGGGTTCAATCCTCGGTCCCGGCATAGATTTATCTGATTACCAAACCCTTCCTTCACCTCTGACACGACATCTTGTGAATGCGAGGAATGCCAGGCCTCCACCGTGGTTCGGATTCCACGTTAAACTGTAGGTCCTCCATTTCATCTCACAATCACCCTACCATAACGCATTAGCGTAAATGCGTATAACCTGAACAGGTAGTAAGACGCGGTGCTAATAATAATAATAATTAAAAACTACACTATCTATGAATACATTTTTACTTTGGTTAAAACAAGATTAAGAGTCCGAAAGTTTTGGCCTCATTTGTTGATTACATTTACAAATGGTAATCAATAGACATTTACTGTAACTTCAAAAATCTTATGTTCTATAATGCATCATGATTCTAGTAATAAAATTGTATTTTTGGCAGAGGTAACTTTTTCTTATTTGAAATGTGTCTAATTTACATTTAGATTACATTTGATTTATATTAAATCTTGGATTCATTTTTAATTCAGGATTTGTAAGTCAATAATCATTGCTAGAAACTATATAATCTATTTAAAACTTGACAAAAGTGTAGGCTGGTTCCAATAAGGCGAAAATTAAAATACTCTGAACAAAATTCCACATCAAAACTTAGAAATATATTCCAGTTGTGTGTCACACTATTTTGAAAATATTATTCTAAAGAATAATTATATTTTTTAATACCTTATTCAGGCTCACGATAGGGATGGTTGGCATACTTTTGTAAGTTCGGCAATGAACTAAAGTTCCTAATGTTATAAATTAGGTAAGTAAATACCTTATTGCCACAGTTAAATTCGGAAACAGGTAATTTTAACACTAGTGATTTCTGCCATCAATGCGCATTTATTTTACACTTTCAGGCCCACCTGCAAGTATGGAAATAATTTTCAATACAAGTCTATTCGAAATAAAACTAAAATATTGAACACTGAAAAAATATATATATATGTATTTCCATGCTTTATAACCCAATAATTATAAGGTTACCCACATTGATGGGTGCGTAGATAAAGGTGTCAATCCTGTCATTGTTTATCCTCTGAATGAGAAGTTTAGGTTCAAATCTTTGCCAAGTGTACTGAGGTGGTTTTTCATAGGTGTTTCCTAGTTGTCCTTTATGCAAATGTGTTTACATTTCTTCATAATTCATACATCCATCATCCCCACCCCACTAGACTAAATTATTGCCTAACCCAGGCGCAATGCACAATAAATAAATAAATAAATAGTGTGCTTAGTTTCCAGCTATTACCTACCTTGGAATGGACACCTGTTATTTGTTACAGGTATGTGTTTGGAGAAAAGGACCTTTTACAGAACAATCTCTGGTCTCCATACCAGTATTAATTTACATCTCTGTTCAAAATATCTTCTTTCAGGTAAGGAAAATCACAACTTCAACTTTATTCCTGTTAATTATGTCGGTTAAGCCTACCAATAGAACGTATAAGATGTAATTTAAAGTTGTTCGATTTCCTTGTCCATGTATCATTTTTCAATTAAAAGAATATGTTACTTAGGTGCTGTTATAACTGTAACTAATACATATAAAATGCATAAAGTCTGAACAGGTAGTGAGATATGTTAATATATATATGCACACAAATGTTGTCAGTCAACCTAACATAACCTAACCTAAACCTGGAATTACCTAATAAAATTGTAGGCTATACTAATTTATTAATTTATTCTATGAGCTAAGCTAAAATTTATATATTAACAAATTTATACTAGGTTTGGCTAGGTTATTTAACAATATTCGTGCATAATCTATTTATAATGAAACATGTCCGTCGTATGAGTTAAGAAGGATTAATAATAGTATTGCCTGAAGATATCGGGCTATATCGGTTTTGCCTACAACTGGCAGGATGTACCAATTTGGCTTAGTCCGATCTAGTCTGTCCTGGAATCGGGTTTGGACTGTAACATATATATATATATTACATTGGGATTCACATAATATTTTGGTGGTGTTAAGTGTATGTGTGTGAGTCAACATTTAAAGTCATGACTTTAAATAAACAAATATGAGGGAAATGAGTTCTATATTCTAAAGATTGATAAACTATCAAACATACTCCAATGTTTTATTATTTAAATTTTTAGATATTTTATTTAGATATTGTATAAATCATACTTATTCTATGACAGGAGTGGCCAGACTTTTTGATTTAGGGATCTAATCCAGAGAAGGGAAATTCTTTGTGATCTACGAAGCCATATGGTATTGGCTACCGTTTGTTTCAATGTTAAAAAAAATTAATAACCCAGTTTGTGTTTTAATACTAAAACTATATTGTAAATAACTTATAGTTCTTTCACACACTGAAACAGTTTTTTCCCATCAAACGACATGATACCATATGTAATTTACCCCAAAAAAGTACGGTATTTTCTCATTAAACTCTTGACTTTGAAGTTGATGCATGACACCGCATAATCTTAGAATAGTTTGTTGAATTAGTTAAAATTAATCTGTCATAAACAAAGGCATGATTGTAAATGAGCATCAGTCAGACAGCTTAGTTATTTAGATTCTTTTTATTGTTATTTGAGAAAAATCTGCAAAACTTTTCTTTCATTTTCTTTCTTTCAATTTTATTTAATCGATTGACAAGGTAATCAACCAAACTAGTGGCCGCAGTCAGCTGATAGATTGCAATCGACTGTTTGGCTACCTCTGCTTTATGGCATTAGCAACTTTAAATTTCATTGCCCCACTTACAAAAGTATGCCACCTTTCCCTAGCTTGACCTAATTCTATCTAGTCCAGCTCATTACACTCTATCTCTTTCAGGTTCATTCTAATGTTACCCAGCCATCTGTATCTGGGTCTTCCCATTGGATCTGCCAGTCACTACTCTGTTAATGATTATAGATTCTCCCATTAGCGCTTCCAACCATAATAATTATATGATTCTTGAATATACAAAAATTCTTGTGTTTAGTACAGGTTATATAACTCATCATTATGTAACCACCTCTAATCCCCAGTAGCCTGATCCATTATTGGACCAAATATCTTTTTAAGACATCACTGCCTACAGATAATCTTTACATTACTTTTGAAGAATTTTGTCAAATCTTGAATAAACTCATTTAAATTGTTCCAGAACAGAATTCATTGATCTCCCATCCCGATGGGAAATGGGGTGCTAACTTAGAAGAATTCCATCGCAGGTTTGACCCTGAGCTGACTGCTGGTGAGGGCCCACAATGGCTGAAGAACCTTTATTTTCTCTACTTGTTGGAGTTGCGAGCTCTAGCGAAGGCTGCTCCTTACTTGATGAGGGAAGAATACTTCACTGGTAATGACCAGGAGGACGTGGAAGTTCGACAAGCCATCAAGGACTTTCTCAATGTTGTCAGGTAAATGCATGTGAGCAGGTGTGTGAAGTCCACTTTTTCAATTCACAGCGAACTTGAATCGAGTATATATGAAATATTCTCCAAGCCGAATCAAGGTTCGAATATTTTCTTTTAGTTGTTTTATGCTTGAAAAAATATTAATTTGGTTATTTATATAACTTTATGCACTAAGATTACTTGGAAAATGTTTTATTGTACTATTGTTTGTTGTTAATCTGACAAATAATAACTTATAATTAAATTACTTCGTGTTTTTTCCATTTAAATATTAATTTGTAATGTATAAACCAGCTCAGAATGATTATAATTGAACATAAATTGAGTATTTTAGCTGTCAATATTTTTATTGGCGAAGCTTCAAAGCCAGAATTTGTTTTGAAGCGAAGTGGAATCTGATGTTTTTTCGAAACTAAGTTAAAGCTTCAAAGGTTTGGCATATTTTCATATGTATTTAATATGTGGTGTAAATAGAATATTATGTTGGCTAACCTTTTGAACATATGACAATAAAGTGTACTCATTGACTATCTTCCTCCCCTCACGCCATTTCGTGTCACTATCATCTCTGCCTTGAACCTCCTCATATCATGGAGCAAAGCGTTTGTCAGCAACTAACATCTAGAGTTGGGTCAATCCACTTTTTTTATGAATCTGAATCTTGATTTCAAATCTTCAATTTTATCTTAAAATCCTGAATCCCAATCTTGAAAAAATAATTAAAACGTAAGAGAAACAATACATATAATAAATAGAATGGTTGAAATAGAAATAGTAACTAAATGTAACCTGCTTTCTTATTCTTTATAACATTTATACTTTCAGTTAAATGTTCAATTACTGGTCTGGGGCCTGGTTGTTAAGTTTATTCCATACTGAACCCCCATTAATCAGTATTAGAGCTCTAAAACTAATTTCACTAGAAGAATTTGAGTCTTGAATCTGAAATTTTCTCGAATCCGCAAATCTCTTATATCCTTAAGCGTTTGAGGATTCAAAGGCCCATATCATCTCAAATACTATTTAATTCTCATTCCAGTTTGAGAAGGCCCAAAGTAATTCAAGAAATTACATTAATTGAAATATTGTATTTGATGGAACTGCATAACTACTATTGAAAAACTGGGTGTTGTCATTCTATTATTTTCGTTTTGTCAATCTTTCCCTAATTATAAGACAACTATCACATCACTGGTTTGTTGAGGTTGCCAGTAGCTCCTTCTTACCCCTACAAACAAGCTTCTGACACAACTGAAAGCGAGGAGATTTAGCAACAATTAACCAAGAGGAGGGTGAAGATAAATCTTTTTTCTATAATACCAACAGTTCCCTCAGCGATGATATTGGGTGTTGACGATGAAACATTACATAAGCCTCTTTTAAAAAAAAAAATAATTCAGATTCTTAGATTTTTATTTGTTAAATAGTAGGCTTGTCTCACATCTAGTTTTAATGTATCATTTTTAAAAATCAATGAAAAACACATTACACTTTTTAATTATCAACCCATGAAACTTTATACAAATGCATAAATAATATTATTTAATTATTTCTAAAGCTGTTTGATAAAGTTGATGTTTAAAAAGATTATATTAGTGTTCATAAAGTTTATTTTTAAAACTATGACTTTTTACTTGTTGGCTTTCTGCAGATCATTCCCTGATCACTTCAATGAAAGTTCAATGTTCACGGGAGGAAAACAGGCAAAGAAACTTAAGGAAGAGTTTCGACAGCACTTTCGCAACATCTCCCGCATCATGGACTGTGTGGGATGTGACAAGTGCAAACTGTGGGGGAAACTTCAGGTACAATTTTCTTATGAATACATCAAGGTTACCATGGATCTGGAGTACCGGGAAAACACATGACGTTTTATATTCCTTAAATTGAAAAATGTTACCTAGATAAGGAAATCGAATATGGGACCTTTGGCTTATCACACCAATTTTCTTAGCACTGAGCTTTTTAATACTCTTCCTGTGCCCAGTTATTCTTCACTCATATTTGAAGGCCGAGTCTGTCACACCTGGATAGCTCATAGGAAGAGCATTGCCATAATAAGCCAGAGATCCCAGGTTTGATTCCTGTGTCCAGGTGTTATTTTTCAATCCAAGGAATATGATATTTAGATGTGCCTTTAACTGTACTTAACAACTACAATAGCTTTACAATTTAAATCACATCAATTTTGTTAAAAAAAAAAATACTGGAATTTTTGGGATTTAGAACCTTTAACTGAAATAGTTAAACTAAGGGTGGACACGAACCCGCTTAGGAAACGTCAGAATTAATCTATTCCCTTTAAGTCAGGCGGGATTGGGTATTTGCCAAAAAGTTCTAGGCGGGGAAATAGAGCTGCTTCTTGTTCTAGCAGATATTGCTGACTCATCACTTTTTTTTTAACACTGCATCTTATTACTCTTTCGAGTTATATGCCTATATAATACATTACTATAGGGATTAGGAAGGTTGAATTTAGAGCAAGAGCACTCAAATTTTTATGGATGGGGAGTGTAAAACCATTAAGGGGAAAACCACCCTCAATTCAACTATTGCGGATCGAATCTCGATCTCCCTGTCATTGTTAGAAAGTGTATTGCGAGAATAGTGACTTAGACTATGGAGCCATTGACATGAGTCTTATCATTGGTAATCTCTTTTGTATACAGTAGTCTTCTTTTTTCTGTAGAAATCTTAAGGGAAGCGGGGGTGTATTTTAATGCTTGTGGAGAGAAATACACATTGAGAGGTGTGTGACTCATTGTGCTCTGTCTATCAACAGTTATGTGCTGGGTTCAACAAATGAGAGAGCTTGAAAGATTTAGAGGACAGAGATATTTTTACTCTACCATCTTTGGGCTACAAAATTGGGGGGATTGGGAAGCTTGCCAAGCGCAACCATTTATGAGTGATAAGCCTGAATGTTGTTAGCGAGCAAGACAGGGATTAGAGATTAAAGGGGTGTTTTGAATACATACTCACTCCTGGTATCTTTTATGAGTTCGTCCGTTTAAATACTGTATCTTACACTACTGTCGTTTGTTCATTATTAAGATGTGCTAATCTAGGGTAAGTAATCTGATACTTTAGCTTAGTTGGTAGCGTGTCTGTCTACTGAACTAAGGGTCTCGAGTTAGATTCCTGGCATGGCCGAAAAATTTATCATTAGTTATGTGTGGGTTTACCCTTTCACACTGATGAATTAACGGTCGGAAACTGGATGTTGTGTTGTATACATATAAATAATTTGTATCCTGAAATCATTACTTATAACTCAATCAAGCTTCGAAAGGTTGTTTAAATTTTGAAGTAAAAATATTTTCAAATTTCTTGAGCGTATAAAAGAAATCTAAAATAATTCTTAGCATTCAAATTTGTGAGTATTAGTTTTTTTCTCATCAAAATTTGTTTTTAATACATTAAAAGGGTTGTGCTGCAACATTATTATTTTTGGTTTTCAACACTTGCACTTCAGATCCAAGGCTTGGGTACAGCATTGAAGATTCTCTTCTCTGGGAAGTTTGATGCTGTTGACCCTAGCGGCGCCGACTTAAGCCAAATGTCCAAAAACAAGTTCCAGCTTCAAAGAAGTGAGATTGTCGCTCTCTTCAATGCGTTTGGAAGGTAAATAGCAAATACAGTCGAACCTGGTTTATTCAAAGCTGAAGGGACCACTAGAAAAATTCAAACCATCCAAAAATTTGAATTAGGTAAATTTTTATTTGGACTAGAAAAATAACTTTAAAGATCAATTTAGTGAAATAAAATTCAATAGTATATACCGTATATATATTATTTTATTCTTAGTTTTTTCATAGCAACAGGTACAGTACAGAATACTGTATTTACAATCTTAAAAAAAACTAGAAATATTTTATTATTTGAGCCTCAATTTTTACAAACATTTAAGATTGAATTGAAGTAAATTTTGTAATGAAATAATTTCTAGTGAAAGCCCATAAAAGCTGCATGCACAACTGCGCATAGATTGGAGCAGAAGATGTAATCATGCACAATAATTACATTAAGAACTAATAAACAATATATGAAACATTTCAAACTCCTACGTACCTGTGATTTTTATTTTCTTGTAGAGTAATTTAAGTTACAAAAGCTTATTTTTGGGGAAAATTAGCACATTAAAACATCAATTTTATAAACTTTTTTGTGTGTAAATGTGAGTAATTTTAATGTCTTTAAAAACCAAGATTTCGATTTTTAATTTTTTGTTTTCCAAAAGTATTTACCATCTATAAAAATGAGTCATTCTGATTTTAATAACATGTGTTGTTTTCATATATATTTTTAAAAGCTCATATTTATAAAATATAGGATTTACATTTTATGTTTGTTTTGACTGGTGACATTTTAAATATATTCTACTTTTAAAATAATCAAATATATACACTTAACAATTTTAAATTATGACTATACCTGAACTCGACTCAAACTTAGGTGCTCTTTGAAATACACAACTTGAATTAAAAACCAAGCTCACAGACCCCTATTTCTCGCTACAGCCAAAATGTCTTACATATTTGGGGAGGGGTATCCTGCTACACCACTACTACCTAGCGACTCTGACCTAGCTGCCAAATTGATCAAATTTATATTTATAAATACATAATTAATATATCTTGATGTTAAAGGGTCCAGGTGTGGCTTTTTTTTTGTCATACTGATCAAGTTGCAAGTGTAACCACAACCTTAGGTTAGTAAAAGTTGGTTAAGTATCAATACAAAATCCTATAAAATACATTTGATTAATAAATTACACTGTACATCAGAATAGTGTGCAGCTTTAAGCTTATATGTATACTAACTACTGTTTGTTGTTGTCAGGCTGTCAACGAGTATATTTGAGCTCGAGCAATTCCGAGAGATGATGAGATAACCACTGGACTACCAGCAGGACTCTGATCACTGCTGACTCTGATTAGCTGGAAACAAAACATCACATTGCAACCAAATACCTTAGTACTGTACATTATAATATAGGTAAAGGATGAATGTTCCTTTTTCGTTAATTATTCTCACATTTGTATCAATTTATTAAGCGCGATTTAAATAATAATACAATTGTTTGTAACAGAACAATTGGGTGAAAGTTATTTATAAAGATGTTCTCTCTTCAATTTTTATCCATATCATTTAATGCAAGGTAGAAGGTACAAGGAAAAAAGGAATGGAAACAAACACAATATATCTTTCATGGTGAACAGAGGATTATAATTCACATTTTACAATATGTGCTGGTGGGAAAGCAGATGGAGGCTTCACTCTAGTCTTGTTCACAGTGATGAAAAAGTGGAGGTTCTCGGTTCATTTCCTTATTGGTGTTTTATTCTACTGGAATTTTCCTGGGGGAGGCTTGAAATAGTCAATACAAATTTCCTATTTGTACTGGTCATCGAATGGTCTAATGCGTTACTCTCATGTTAGTCTGGATTGTTTCAGTGATGGGTGAGGTTAGGGTTAAAATCCCAGTAGTAGAGGTGTGAGTGAGTGAGTTAGTGGAGCTTCGAAACTTTGACTTGGCTTCAAAACAAACATCAGCTTAGACTTTGCTTCGAAAAAAATATCGGCTTCGGAGCTTTGCCAATAAAAATATTGACAGCTAAAATACTCATTCTATGTTCAATAACTGCCATTATAAGCTGTTTTGTACATTACAAATTAAATTAATTTGTTAAAAATCTGATGTAATTGAATTGCATGTTGTGATAGTATCTTAATTTATCAGATCGAAACAAAATATTACAAACAATTGTACAATAAAACATTTTCCAAGTAATTTGAGTGCATAAACTAATTTAAATAACCACAATTTATTTTTTCAACCGTAAAACAACTAACAAAAAATATTCTTACCTAATGGTTCGGTTTCAAGAATATTTCATAAATTCGATTAGAGTTCACTTTGAATTGAAAAAAGTTGACTTGGGACACGCCTACCCAACAGGGTATACTAAAGAAAGGCGGTTTTTCCTTAATTTTTTCCCTCTCTCCTCCAACACAAATGGGGTGCATTTCCTATGAAATGCTACCTTTTAATTCTGATCCCATTGGCTTAGTTAATTAATGTGTACAAACCGAATATGTACTGAGATGTAATGGAAAAAATTAGGAATAGGCCCTCGAATCCTTAAGGATATTTGAGATTCAAGGATTCGAGAAAATTTCAGAATCTAAACTCAAAATTCATAAAAAATATATATATATTTTTTTCAATTTTAAAGTAGTATTTGTTTTAGAGCTTTGATACGGCTTATTAGTGGCTCAGAACCAATACTAATTAAAGTATGAGCTTAACAACCAGACCCCAGAGCAGTAATTTAACACTTCATTGAATGTATGAATGTTATAATGAATGGATTATAAGAAAGAATCTTAACATTTAGTTACTATTTTTATATTTATATTTCCTCTTAGGTTAATAATTTTTTTCCAAGATTTGGATTCAAGATTTGAAGGTAAAGTGGAGATTTTGGATTCATAAAATAGTGGATTCAACCCAATTCCCAAAAAACATATAAAAAATTACAACCTCCTAAAAGAGGGGAAAAAATTTTAGAATGAAAATAAACAGGTGGAAACAAAAGGACCAAGTTTCTGTCTATTCACTCTGTTATTCTATATAGATTTGTTTTACTTTTTCTTGGCCCCCTTGAAGAGAGAGAAAGAGAGAGAGAAGTATTGTGATCGTTAAAAACAAATTGAACTTGAGATTTTAATAAAATGTCTATGTTTCATTACACCTGGAAACAGAAAAGGTTGTATTTGTGATGCCATCCGTCTGTCTCTGTGTGTATTTATCTTGGCCTCTAGCCATAACCATTTTACCAATCGAGCTAAAACTTGGTAAAAGGTTTTTTTTTATAAAACTCTCCTCAGGAGCTTTTGGAATTAGATTTATTTACAAAAAAAAAAAATCGACTTTCTGGAAATCTGGATTAAATTTTGTATCCAGCCACTCATTACAGACAAAATGGCTATTCTCATTTTTCGATAAAAATGGCTTTAAGCAGAAATTTCCTATTTTGATCATATCTCTGTAACTATTTGAGATATGAAATAGTTCATCTTTGTGAAGTTGTAGCACTATTAAAAATCAAAATCTTTTATTTGAAATATATATTTTTTAAACTAACACTTTCTAGGCTATAAGCAAACACACACGCACATATATATATATATATAGGTTTTTTAAATGTGAATTTGATTGTAATGCTATCTGTGGCAGTGTATATTTTTTATTGAGGCTCTTTGGTGGAATGTTTCTGCTACATTTTATATTATTTAGTTTCATAAATCTTAGTTTTTAGTAAATATCTCCATTTTAATATAAAAGAGAAGGAAAGTATGCAGTGCATCATACCATTTATTTGTCTTTTAATTTGCTTAATTTAAGAGGCAATCCAGAAGCATTGTTAAGTGTGAATATTTTCCTCTTCTTTTTTTTTAGTGGAAGATGTGTACATCCCGAATGGTTAAAAAGGTGCAGCCAGAGCTTAAAACATAATGTAATGTGAAAGCCATATTGTGTTTGTTTTTAAATAGATTCCTATCTTTCTCCTGTGTGTTCTTCCATGTTTGTGTTAAGTTAAAAGGAAGGGAAATGCACAGCCCACCTAACTAAGCTAGTTGGCAGAAAACTTGTTGCGTTAGAAATACTCTTCTTCAGGGGCTAAGCGCCATGCTGAAAGGGTTCATACAGGGATAACATATCCATAGTGTATACTGTGGATAACAAAAGGCTAGTGAAATGTGTTATACCAAGTTTTCAAAAAAATAGTTTTGTAAGTGATTTGGATATTTTCCTTCCTTTAAACTGTTAGAATATAAGAAGCTATTATTTTCTCATTCAAGATAATTTTTAGGAATAATAATTTGAAGGTTGGGCTGATTAACGTTTTAAGCTAATCTACAAAATCGAGCATTAGTTATAATATTATTATTAAACACTCTTCATTCTTTTTGATTGTGAAACTTTATTTTAGAGGTGTGCTAGTAGGAAACAACACATATCCGGATTTTAAAATATATTAATATAATTTTACAATTTTGTTTTAACTTAAAATTGAATAAAATAAATTAAACTCTGCATGTTTTCTAAGAAAATTTTCAAATTCAGACTATTCAAATTTTTTGAAATTCCTAATAAATCTTAAAAGTCGAGTTTGAGCAGCTATTAAAACTGACTCAAATTTGAATTTTTGAGGTCAACATTAAAAACATTCCATTATATTATTGGTGTTATTTTATTGACACTCTCTATCAAAAGTGACACCTGCAGATAACATGACTTAAATGTTTTAATATATTAAAGACATTTAATTTTTTTTTTTAAACCCTCAGGTACTTTTTTCCCTACCAAAATTTTAAAATAGCAACTAAAATTATTTTCTAATTTAGTATTTGTGTGTATTATTTTAGTCAACATCTCTGTCGCTTAGTGGAGCAGAGCCTTAGGATTAAATTTTGAGGAGTAAACAATGGCAAAAATTTTATATAGTCATGCTCCAAATAATTATATTTCATCTTTGTTATTTTTAATTTGAGCGAACTTATTTAAAAGTTCTTTGATATTAATTTGATTAAAATATTAGTTCAATAAAAATATATACTAATAAAACTTAACTTTTTAAATACAAATTAATCAATTATTAAAACTTTTTTGTTTCTTTTAAAAAATTACAATAGCGTTCATATTTTTACAATATAAAGAACAGTGTACAAAAATTAAAATAACATGTATTAATATTTACAAAAAAATAGCTATTATAAAAATTATAATAATTTTTAAACAAGCTTGTCATACTTGGTAACTGATAAATTTATTATGATTCTATCTAATATCATATGCACAACCCTTCTATTACCTTGCTAATTGGAGTTTAGCTATTTATTTAGTGCTGACCTTGACACTATTCCAAAGAGAATCTAAAGTGAACAAATGAAAGAAAAAAATCATAGTACTCTTTTGCACTAAGTTGTACTTAATACAGTCTTCTACTAATCTCTTTGTGACACCTAATCTACACAAATATACCTATAATCCATTCACCGTAGAAATTGACTTCTGAAAGGCCTTTTTCCCTACCATAAATATACTATATAGTAGGATATTGGTAGGAAAAAAGGCCTTTCAGAGAGTAATTCCTACCGTGAATGGCATATATATACACCTTCTTTATCTGTGTGTTCTGACCTCTTTCATTCTACATCCATTATACTTTGTTGCTGTCTTTAACATACCAATGGATAGATATCTGCATATCTGTAAATTTCTCAAACAAAATCCAAGCCAACACTTTAGATTAGTCATTAGTGTGTCTGTCCACTGAGCAAAGCGTCTCGAGTTCGATTCTCGGCATGGCCGAAAAAATTTTCATTAGTGAAATGTGGGTTTACCCTTTCACAATGATGAATTAATGGTCTTAAGTTAGATTATTAGTAGAGATGGGTTGAATCCACTATTTCTCAAATCCGAATCTAGAGTTTATTTTCGAATCTCGAATCCGAATCCTAGCAAATTGCTAGAAATTTTAATGATTTACAAATAGGCCTGCGTTACACAATATAAGCCTAAACTGTAAATTAAGATTTATTTTAATTATGCTTTCAATTTTAATCAACCCCAACCACCCCTCGCAAAATACATGTTAAAATCCAGCCAAATTAAACAATATAGACTCATATTATTGTTTAAAAATCAAATCAATCAAAATTTGAGTGTCTTTTAGCTATCTTTAAAAGTGTTGTTAGAATGAGTTAAGTTTCTAAAAAAATGTGAAATAAACAGATTAGGCTTAGTTATCCTTTGGTCAACTTTAATCATTGTTAAAGGATTATAAATTATTTTAATAAGATAGCAAAAATAAAAATACAAACGGATATTTTTAATAAAGACTAAAACAACATGCATTGAAAATAGTGAACTCAATTATGCCTGAGTATGTTTTATTATTTTTTCTTATATATCCATTGTCTATCGTCGCGTAGAAAACAAGAAATATATTCGATTTTTGCGATATATCGATTTCTGAGAATACATTCTATTTAAAACACAAACACATTTTGACTCCAATATGTTCATTCCTATTTTATAAGGCAGAATTACATTAGAATATTTTTACAATTACTTCAATAACATATTTAAAAAATAATAAACTCTTATTTAAAATACATTTAAAAACAAATAATGAATTAACAATTTGTTATTTGAGTCTTAAAACTCAAGAACGCTTACTAAGTGATCAGATTACCTAAATCGATTTTAAACAAACAATCGATATACAATACATAGGCCAGTAAGCATAAATAAACAGTTTTATCGGTGTCTGAATGTTTGGGTTCTTTCTCAGCTTTTTCCTCCCCTGCCTTCTCAACCATATTTTTATATTTATCTGGCTCACTCATAAATACAAAAATAAATTAATAAATAAAGATTCAAGTCTAAAGTGAATACATTCATTAATTACTCTTTATATATCATTGTTTTGAGCATGATTATTGTCACGATTGCTTTTACTCTTAGCTTTTCGAAATATACACTGCATAACATTTATTATTTTCTAATGACCACACTAGCTAATATGTATATAATATATAACCCTCTTTTCACATTAATTTTGTAACGGTTTTTAAATACAATTTCTTGGTAATCAAATTGGTTACTCTGGTGTGTCTTATGAAAAATTAGTGTACATGTTGGCAACTCTTCTTGCCGAATGGTTTTACAATTTTATACATTCTATAATTTCTTTAATGTTTTTATTATATGACATTACTGTGTTTTAAGCACACAACTTGTAGGTTGGTGACATTTAATGCACTGCCGTTAGTTTAATTAGTATTAATGTGTAAGATACAAATTTGTGTGCAATACTACTTAGTCATTTTTTGTCCAACAAAAGTATTTCTACCTAAATAAGGTAAAGGAATTGTATGTATAGTAATTAGGCGGCTAAAATGATACTTTAAAACAAGCCAGGTGATAAATTATTTTTAGAATCGAGAATATAGGGTTTAAAAAGCCTAAAAAGTAATAACAAGAAAAACCTATTTCCTGAGGAAAGAGAAAAAGTAAACTTTATATCCTAACATAAACATATTCTTCCTTAAGTCCTATCTCTTAGCACTTAAAATAGAAATTACAGGTTGAGATTGTAATTTGTGCTAATACTTAAATAATGTTTGGAATTTATTCATTAAGATGGGACAGTTAAATAACACCTATGACCGGCTTACCACTTTAAAAATCAGTGTTTAGTGTTTTCTTGTTTAAGTATCACCCGCCGTTGTGGTAGTATGTCAGTCTATCTTAAACCTTGTAGTGCCACGAGCCAATTCGATCGCCTTTCCAGATAGCTACTTGTTCTGGTGCTATCTGATAAATAAGGTAAGAGAGTATTTTCACTAAAATGAGAACATTCCCTTGATGATACAAAAGTATATGCAGATAAAAATGATAGATAATTCTGAAAAATCTCTTCCTAAATAACACTTTAGAGATATTTCTTACACAACCTTACACAAATTATTAAATAACCTTTCCACTCTTAACACCTAAATCCACTATAGTTGGGGGGAGGGGGGGGGCAATCAAAAGGGTAAATTACTATTGCTCTATTATCAAGACCTTTTTGTGTATAAGCGGTGCTTGGGGACTGTTTGGTTGATATGAATTGTGATGCAGATATTTTCTGTTAAGACAACACCCAGGAAGGTTACATTTTACTATGGCTTGTTATTGTTGAAGTTTAAGGTGCCAAAGCTGTGGAGATTGCCTAGGAAATAACTTAAAGCCCACTTTTACCATGTTTAGTTAATTTTATACAAAACTATCTTATAATTTTATAATATCTTTGAAACATTTTTGTTAGTCATAGTTAATTTTTGTTCTTTGTATAAAAGCAAGGCTGTGGAGTCTGTACACTAAGCCTTTGACTCTACTCCTCTATTTTTCTACTTTCCAACTCTGACTCCTTCATAAATAATGTTGAAAGTGTATTAGTTGATAATAACAAATTTACCACAGTAAAATGCTTCAATACTGATGACTTCCTAATGGGTTTCCCAATCTACCTCCACACAAGTGTGGATATGTTTCCTCTAAATTCTACCTTTGTGTAATTAAAAGGTGTATAGCCTAGATGGATAGTTAAAACTCTAAGAAAAAGTTTGCTCTTTTTAACTCTGAACACCGCATCAAAATATTCTGGATCCATTCCAGTAAACATGAATCATCTGGTGTAATTTTGTGAAACTAGGCAGCTTTATTAAACTTTACTATTTATTGTGAGTATAATTAACCTCAAGTATTGGGTATAAAGTCTCCTTGGCTGTACTTTTGATTAGCAAACAATGTATTCCAAGGAATCGGAAGTTGTTTAATTGAAGACTCATTCTAGCTCATTCATTCAGAACACACATAAGGGGCAATCTCCTTAAGGGTGTTTTGGTAAAGGGGGGTGAAGAGGGAAGGCCTTAATCCCTCTTACATAATGTTTTTTTTAACGAATTTTTATAGTGTGTTACACCTAATTTTATTGCAATTAAATTATTTTACAATTTTATATCACTTGCTTTATTGCCGATCCTTATGCCTAAAAATAATCTAACTAACCAAATAATGAAAAACAGCCTTACATAATTTAACGATGACCCTAAATGGGGGTTTGAATTATATAAAGTCCTTCTAAACGGTCACACCATGTACATATTTGATGTTTTGTGTTAATAGAAGTGACATCACTAGTTCTGGAAATATTTGTGAAGTGTCGTTTATGTTGAATTCTGTCTAGAATAAAATGTTCAAAGTGTGTTGTAATGTATTTCACAATGTAACAAAGATGTCACACAAAGCTCTAACTGTAAATTGAACAAAGCTCTCATTAGCTCTCTCTTAAATGTTAATTAATAGTAATAAAATAAATGTGAGGTTGATATTTATAAACATAATATATATTATATATCAGAAAGGTATAGGCTTTGATAAAACTATACAACTCACAAGATTAAGATATATGATTTAATTTAGGAGGGATAACCAGCACACTTACCTTGGCGATACTGGAGTACTCCAGTATGCTGGCTATCCCTTCTGTATCTAGATGAAGAAACCGTATTTATGTGCAGTTAAATAATTCATATATCTTAATATTATGGTTATTTGGAATAGAGCATTAGGCTAAATCATGGTTTAAATTAGGAAGGATAGCCAGCACACTGGAGTAATTCAGTATCGCCAAGGTAAGTGTGTTGGCTATTCCTCCTTATTTAAACTACGATTTAGCCTAGTGCTCTATTCCAAATAACCATAATATTAATATATAAAGTTCGTTCACGGTAGGAGTTTACCTGGGAAAGGACTTTTTTCCCTACCAGAAATCTATTATATAGTAGGATATTGGTAAGAAAAAAGACCTTTCCCAGGTAAACTCCTCCCGTGAATGAACAATAGGAATTATTTAACTGCACATAAATACTGTTTCTTAATCTCGATACAGGTACAATAAAACTATTGTAAATTGCGTTTGTTTAGTTTATTTTCTTTAATAAATTTTAATAACTGATTAACTGTATGCTGTGTAAGTATATATTTTGGAAGATAATGCAAATATATTTGTTGGATTTTTAAAAACGCAGATGACTCATTGAATGTATATTTACTCGCAAAAAAGATCCCTATTGCAAATGCCCTAATTTTTCTATTCTCAATTCTGATTCATCATCATTTACAATTTAAATACTTTTCCATTTATCCTAATGACTATTAAAAATATATTTATTTATGTTAAGTACCATAATGGGCTTGGAAAAAACTAACATGTGTAGAAAGTAGGAAAATTAAAAAAATATTTGAACAAAACAGCCATGCTTGATTTTCACAAGATTCCTAGAATGAAAAAGTAATTTTGAATATATTTACAATTTGCCAGTACTAAAGTGAAATGGAAAAGTAAATAATAATGACTTCTGTGGTTGAATGGTCTAAGGTGAAATTCTCACAATAGACTAGACTGTCAATGACGGGGAGATCGGGTTCGAATTCAAGTCAGGTCTAATGAGGGTATTTTTACCAAAAGTGTTTTCGACCCTCCAACCACGCAAATCTGGTTACATTTCCTATAAATATAACCCCTCAAATCCTTAAAATAGCTAGCATAATTATTACATAAGAGTATAACCTGAACTAAGAGTAAGACGTGATGCTAAATAAAAAAGTTAGCCAATTATAACTATTGCTGTTTCATTAAAATGCCAAAACTTTTATCATTTCATTTACAGGAACTTGATAGCTAAGAATAGAGGTCTCTGAATTGTGATATTAAGATTAATTCTTAATTATTTTGCTACTAGTAAGCAAGGGTATTGTGGAACAAAGATTTATATGCTTGATTTATTCATTACTCAATATTACCAAGCTAATAATTATATAGGAAACAATTAGGAAGACAAGATTAAATGAAATGTGCCAATATTTACTTGAAAAGGAGTTAAAAACGTGTGATTATTGTGATGTTGGTGTAAAAAAAATAATTTTACCTTTTTACTACTATAACCCTACTATATGCTAATATTCTGGTATTAAAAAATCTTTCAGATTGTTATTTATATCAAAATCGGTCCATAACTACACATATTTAGTAAAATTACTTTGTCTGGCACATTGTGTTACAAGATCAAGCAGGTTTTCTTTAAATTATACCTGTGGATGGTTTTCTTCGCTCGGTAGACTAGATGACTCATGACGGGAAGATCAAGGTTTGAATGTCGGTCGGGTTTACCGAGGGTGGTTTTTCCAAAATGGTTTTCCAAACTCTCCACACAAATGCGGGTACACATCCTATAAATTTAACCTCCTTAATCCCTAAAACCATTAGGGTAATTAGTACATGCGTATAACTCGAAGTAGTAAGAAAAAGAAAATTACTGTGAATCTCGTTTAACACATTTGTTCTCTGTTGAGACATATTAATCTTATTTCTCTAAGTCAATAGGGATTTTTCTGTCCTCTCTCCTTATCTTTATGGCGTGCCTTTAGACAAAGCTGAGTCATGGTTATGCACATGTGCAAAAATTTGTTTACATCATAGGAAGAAGAATACTTAAAAAAAAAAGTGGCTCACAAAAATTTTGAACTTACTGGTGTAAAAGATCTCTTAACGCTTATATGATCAATATGACTGCCCTTAATCCTACTTATGTCACACTAACTAATAACCTATTGCTTTAAGCCAAATCCCTCAGTGACATCTTCCCCTCCCCCCTCTCTTCCCGTTTAGTTGAGGTATTATTGAATCTTCCACATCCATTCTTTATAATATAATTAATGAATATTCCATAAGGTGTTATAGAGGTTTATTTAATAACAATAATTTAACTTGTAATTAGTTTATTTTTAATAACATTATCTACCATTGGTTTAGTACTGTGTTATTCTCATGTTCATGTAAATATATTATTATTGTGTATCTGTTGAAGGCTTTCACAGCCAGCTTGCTACACTTATTGCATCTCAACTATTTTAACAATTGCATTCCTTGGGCTATTGATTAATTAACTTGACAAAGTATTACAAACTTGGCTAAAATTTATATAATTTCTTCTTCTACTGAATTGTTGAACTTTTTATTGTTGGAAATTAGAAGGTTTACAGTAAATAAACATATTGACACATATGGAGTATTTTATTAATAATATATTAGGCATGTATGTAAATCACAATATTAAACAATTAATATAACATGTCTACTCCCAAGATGTCAAATGTTTCAGTCTTGTTTACTTTCCATGGCAACTCAGCCATTCACCCTTACCACAGCACACAATAAACCTATATCTCCTTGTAAACATATTGATATAAAATTCAAAATACATCCAATGTTCATTACATCATACTCCCCAAATTAAAAGATAACACACACTCAAAACAATTTGAATGGAAACAAGTTTTAAGTTTTACAGAGAAGAGATTATGATTTTTGAAAATTGCAACCAATTATGAACAAACAATTTTTGTTTGTTTAACAAACCAACAAACTTATTTGAAGGTTCATTAAACTAAATAATCTGAACCCCACAGTATAAAAATATTATAAATCTCATTCGTTAGTATGTTTGTATCACTGTACCAGAAAATAATGATTGTTATCTTTGAGATTAAAACATATGTTCCATCTTGGCTCACTAATGTGCATCAACCTTAACAAGTGAATGGTACTCTCGTAATGTTTGAGCACCTATCTGATAACTGGTTTCTCTCACCCAGAAAAATTGTTCACGGTGGTGATGTAGGGCACGTGAGAAAAGGTCAGTGTTTTTGCAGTTTTTATAGCAAAACTTTTTCTTGGCCAAAATAATTTAAATATTTCTTAAGTACAAACATATAGTTTAATTTTATTCACACTGTGATATCAACAGTTGTTAAATATATGTCATGAGCAAAGTGGCATTAGATGAAAAACTTTTAAATTAAAAGAAAACTGAAAAAGTTGTCATTAAATTCCAGGACACTTTTGGCAGATATTCAATCAAAGCTGATGTAACCGTGCAAAGAAAATTAAACTCTTATATTTTTACTGAACTGTGTACAATTTATTTTGACAAAATTTTGTTTGCTATAAAAACTACAAAAACACTGACCTTTTCTAATGTCCCTACATATCCCCACCTTAAGGGGGACCCGCGTAATGTGTTTCTAAGTTATCCTTGAGTGGACAACCTCACACAACCACAACATTCTAAGATGCCATGCAGCTCAGTATCAGCATAATGTTGTGATAGAACCCAGAAATGGGACTTGGAAATAGGGAAAGTAAGTTAAAATTATTTTATTTAGAATAAAGTTTAACAAACAATGATTATATTTCCTAGCTCTCGAGTTATTTTATTTAAATTAATTGGCAAGAGATCAAACCAACAACTTCCTAAAGGTCAGACAGTAGAAGCTACAATATGAACAATCAACATCTTTAAGTAGTATAGTCCAGGGAGAAAATAAATTGAACCAACTACTTGACTCTTGGGCTGATAACACACCAACGAGTCTCATAGAGTAGAGTCCAATCTGACTTTAGAGTCAAGGCCTTTCACACTAGTTATTTGAGTCATTGAGTCCACTAGTTTTATCAAAAAACTCTTGCAAGATGGATGTAGTCCTAGCGGTTTCTATAAATACAATTGTATGGAGGCGCAGGTGTAGACGCTTAAATAGAAGTTGCTTAGTGTGGATTTACCCACTTAATGTGTAACAATGCCCCTTTGGTAGTTTCTCACATTTGTTTCCAAATAGTGAAAACTGCATTTCTATGCCGAGATCTTCGAGATGGGACGGGTTATAAATTGAAGGATTCTCTTGAATGAAAACAATGAGGCATTCAGTGTCCATACTGCTAGCCTTGGAAAGCACGTGTAAATAATACACTCGACTAGGTTGGACTGATCAATTCTGTAATCTGCCGCATTATGGATTCTGACTCACATAGACTCAGGGTGACTCGACTCGCCGGTGTGAAAGGTGTTCGTCCTCCATCGTACTATCAAATACAATAAGTACTTATCTCATTTGGTGGGTCGTACTTGACTCGGGACTCGTTGTGAAACCAGCCTCAGCAATCAACTAATATGCAACTGACAGTAAATTAATCCCTAAAAGGATTTAGATAGGACACATACTAGATGCGTATAATTTACTCCTTTAAAGTATAAACACTAAGGGAAACTTTCTGACAGTTCCCTTTTATATTAGTAATCAAAACCACTAGTATTAATAAAGGCAGAACCATTCTTACATAAATTAAATTGAAGCGACACTATCCTAAAAACCAAGAGGAATAAACTTATGCACTAGAGCTAGTGCACCTATACCCTGATTTTGGTTGTAAGAACAGTAGAGAACACTCAAACCTATTTCTTTGTGGCCAACATTGATACCATTTTACTATATTGGTTGTGCTATTCTCTAAGTATTAATAATAGATATCAAAAGTGACAGCTGCAGATAACAGGGTTTTATGTGTGAATATAGTAACATTGTTTTCGTAACTCTAGTAACTAACATCTATTGTTTTCCTACCAAAATCTGTTTAGCAGAACTTAGAATATTGGCCACTTGAGAGGAGTAATGAGTTTACTTTACTATATACAACTAAGCATAACTTATTGAATCAATAACTTTAAAGTTAAGAATTTACATAAAATAAATAGGCTATTATGCCAACTAATATAATAATAAAGTTTCTAGTAAAGTATTATGTTTAAAGGGTATAAGCTACATAAATAATTATTTACTGGCAAAGTGCTGGCATTGAAATAGAAGAGCTTCTCAATATTTACAAAAGTTATAAATAAAGATGCTCTATGTCTTAGTACAGCCTAGACCTTATCAAACCATGTTGATATCTCTCGGTCCATCATACGGTCTTTGACATGACCCGAGAGTAGTGATGCAGGTTACAAAAATTTGGTTCTAGCAGCAGCTCCTTGTAGGTTGGTGAGTTATAAGGGATCGCTTCTTTTGGTTGTTGACTTTCTCTTGTGTTGATGTTATTGAGGAACATCAGCGTTTTGAGATTGGATTAATTTGATATTTAATCTCAAGATCTTTGTGGTGGGGCTTGTGTATGTGTCATAGTGTATATTTATCCTATTCACCCTTACCATTTCCAGCAGCCATTGACAAACTGCCTGTGCTTAGTAATGGAGAACAAGGAGTCTCCATGTTTTTACCTGGAAAGAAAGATTAGTTATTTATCTTGGAAAATGTGGCGATTGATCATGGTATTGCACCTGAATTAGAGATACTTCCTTAGTTTTGGAAGTGTGATAGTGAAAGGGGGATTTGGTTATAATATTAGCTGTTTTTTTTATTCTAGTTTTGATCTTCTGTGCTTTGTTATTTGTCCTCTGATGTGGTGACTGTAGTGGTTCTTGCAGCTTCTGTAGAATTATCTGCAGAATCTTCTTATTGTATCATCTATTGATGAGATGCTGCAACTACAATTATGGTATTTGTATTTGATTTAGTATGATTTATAGTTTATTTTTGTGAATGTCTTCTGTCATACCCCATGTCTGGCAGTATGGTTGATCTTATGAGGTTTTTTTTTTGTACAATATGTTCTGTATTCCCCTTGGCACAAATATTGCCTTGAATGATGGATAAAGTTGTAAATGTTTCCCTTTGGCTTTGTTTCTTGCTAGGTCTGTTGAATCTTAATCCTCCATTTAATGTGTCTCCAAGGTATTAGCCACTATGATTTCTGGAGATATTAGTGTCAAAAAGTTAGATTTCCGTCTTGATTGTTGGTCGTCTTCTGGTTAACATAATTACTGCGGCCTTAGCTTCAGAATATATACAATTGTAATGGTGGATCAAACACTTGATTTTATCTCTGAGGGAACTGCATGGCTACTTTTGGGAAACAGCGTTGCCATTCTCATGTTTTTGTGTAAATATAGAAGTTTCGCAACGTTGGTTCGTAAATGTTGTCAATGGCGCCTTCTTAACCCAGTTCACCATATTCTAATATAACTGAAAGCGAGGAGATTTGGCAACAGTTAACAGAGAGAGAGTGAAGATTAAGCTTTTTTTCATAAGATTTGCATTTTCCTCAGTGATGATAATGGGTGTAGTGTGATACAAATACAACAACCAAAGCTAATTTTACCAATTTGAACAAATGAACGAACCAGATCTCAAACCACGACACCAAGACCAGTAAGTAGATCCATTTATTACTATACACGTACAAATAAAAGACCCGCTGTAAACTACTTGGTCTCCCACAAATGAGCTTGGTTATTTCTTAGTCTAAAGTCATTGGTTGACACCTTTACAAGTTTTCTTTCCTCGAGCTATTTTCATACGTTTTTAAACAGCCCAATCCACATTTGAAGAAATTTATATTTTATGTAAATTGATTAAAATAAAATATTAGTTACAAGACTTAACTACCAAATTATCTCTCATGGTTTGAAATAATATTTTTATTTTCCTACTAGACGGATACAAGAATTTATATAATTAATACATATATAATTATTTAATGCAAACTCTCACAACCAACTAATTACATCAGCACACAATATACAAAATAACTTAATTCCATAACAGACACAACACACGCGCTAGAGACCGACAATCCAGCACAATGAGAGGGGGATCCCCAATTTTGATAATAAAAGCTCTATGAGCTATATCGGCCCCTTGCACTTTGCCAATTTAACTTAGATATCGACTAAATTGCTTTAGTAAAGTAAATTTAACCATTATTTGCATGTCTGGAGTATCAGTATGGAAGACCATTAAATTGATTTTTTTAATTAGAAATTGAACGCTGTCCTCCAAAGCTAGTCAAGCAGGGTTGCCACGCACCTGGACAAACGGAAAAAAAAATCGGGTTTGTTTGTCTGTTTGGGGAAAAAACTGAAATCGCAGGGAATTTAGCAAAATTCATTTTAAAAAATACTGAAATATTTGTTAATTTGGGAGATTTAACAGAAAGCTTATATTAGTAGGCCCTTGGACAGACGAAAAAATGAACTGAAGAATTAAGCACGCTCAAACATGTCTTATTACCCCCTTAAGGTGGGAGTGTAGGGGACGCTAGACAAGTATTTTATAGCGAAACATTTTTTTGATCAAAATAATAAAACATATATCCAGTAAAAACTTATTGTTTAGTTTTACACACATGCTGATATCAACAGTTTTTGAATATCTGTCACCCGCCACGGTGTCGTTGGCTTACGCGCTAGTCGTGTTGAGCTCGACTGCTGAGGACGGGGAGGTCGAGGTTCGAATCTCGGTCGGATGAACTGGGGGGGGGGAGGTTGTTTTCCCCGAAATTGTTTTCCACTCTTTATCCACGCAAATGCGGGTTCACTTCCTCTAATTCAACCTTCCTAACACATTAGCGTAATTAGTACTTAAAGCGTATAACCCGAACGGGTATTAAGACGCGGTGCTAAATAATAAATAAATTAATTAATTAATATTTGTCAAGGGTGTCCTGGAATGTAATGACAGCTTTTTATCTTCACTTAAAAAGTTTTTCAACTATTGTCGCTATGCTCATATTCAACAATTGTTATCAACGTGTGAAGAAAAATAAACTCTCTGTTTCTACTGAGAAACATTTAATTTATTTTGTCCAAAAAAAGTTTTGATATAAAAACTGAAAAAAAAACACTGGCCTTTTCTCGCGTTACCCACAGCCTCACCTTAATGTGGTAAGAATGACGAAGGAGAATTTGAGAGTAGATGCACCTGAATTTGCATATAGGGCGAGTGCAAAACCATTCAGGAAACACCTTTCACCGGATATTGATCTTTAGGCGTCTGGAGTAGTGCTTCATAAATATAAAACATAAAACTTTCACAAATGACACCATAAAATCAATTAATTTGTTTATCATATTTTCCGATAGAATGACGTATTTTTTTTCGGTCGAAATTGTTAAATTTTACTTTATTTTAAGTGTTATTTTAAAGGTTATGATAAAATATATCAAAAGTGACAGTTTCATTTAACATGACCTGACGTATGAATACGTAAAAAATGTGTTTACTAACTTTTCCAGCTGTCAGATAAGGTTCTTACCATGAACATTGAACAGTTTACTATTTATTCTGCAGAATTTCTACCATACGGGTGGCGCAACTGTGTTTTTTTACCCTTCATCGTTCCATGATTTTAATTGGAGCAGTTGTTTTTTTACGAGAGCAAATTAAACGCTACGACTTACCTATGATTAATCCTACAAGAATAGCAAAATAAATCAAAGATGGCAGAAGAGTGTTGCAATAAATTAACCAACATAAAGTGTAATTAGCTTGATGACGACAAACGATCTCAAAGGGAGGGCCCTCTCTCCCAAAAAAAGAAGTCTCGTGGAAAATGTCGGTACTTGTTTAAAAAGAATAAAGGAGGCTTCAATGAACCTCCTGGCACGATTTGACAAATGATCAACGAGATGCGCGCCACGCCGGAAACAAAAGAGACCCATGGGAGTGTCTCTAGAACGCTGTACGTAGTAACAAAAAGTAACTTGATTTTTTCAATGAACTCTGCATTAAAAGGGAAGACAAATAACTGGGCCAATGTTTCATATAGCTTTGCACCGCATGGGGTTTCACAGGGTAACTTCTTTAAACTTAAAGGAACAATTAATTTAAAAAATAAAAAGTTTTAAGACTGTTATGAGAACATAAAATTGGAAGATGCGTTTAGAAGAGAAAAAAAAAGTAACACGATTGATTGTTTCTTATCAGAGGCATGAATTTATTGTGCTGTCATTTATTCCGGCTGGAATTATTTTTAACCGCTCAAGAAGCGATGCAAATAGAGCAATGCAAGGAGGAGGAGGGCAAAGTCCAAAGGATTGATGGAGATGCTTTTTTCGCTGCTAGGCTAAAAAAAAGGCAGGGGGTCAAGGAATACAAAAGAGTCTATGATTGAAACTTATTGTAGGTGGACGAGGAAGAGATCGCCATTTTTTGATTGGGTATACCACCCAGGATCCGGCGAGTCTAAGTGAAAAAATATCTCCGTTTACCTCTCTCGTTTATATCATCTCATTAAATACTAACATCTGTCTTCACTTATGGGAAATTATTGTTTCGTTAAACGTGTGAAGTATCCTATCACTTTACAAGGATGGATAACAGATTTTAATGATACCGATATTAATCAACGTGTAGATCATGAGATTAACACAGTACAACCCAATGTGAAGAGAACACAAGGTATCTCCATATGAAGAAATACATCTGATTGTCTGATCGTGTTACGTCACTCAGTGCACATGTCAGCAGATGACATACACAGAGCTATATATGGCAAAAAAAAACTAAGTTATTAAACAGGGTGTATAGTGACCTGGAAAATAGGGGAAAGTCAGAGAGTTGGATGAAATATCTGGAAATTTCACATAGCCACTAAAATAATACGCAACTTTCAGTTACAAAAGTCAAAATAACCATTTTCTTCCAGTTAATACAGACCGTGAAATATCTTTTAGCACAACTCTAGTCCCTGTTGAGTATACTAATCTCAATTATTAGGGTCACGTGTCGTTTATTCACACTTCTACTGCGTGTCTTCGGCCAAAGTTTAGTCGCAGTTATTCGCATGTGTGAGGATTGGATTACATTATAGGAAGAAGAAACTAAAATAGAGAGTAGAGTGTCTCGCAACAATGATTTTTAAGTGTACTGATGTAAGGCGATATTTTAATGTCTCGATATTATCTCACTGAAATCTAACATAGTTATTAATACCCAACCGCTCATTACTTTAGGCTGAAATCCTTTAACCTCCTCATCGAGTGACACAATTTCAGAATATGTATGTGTCAAGATTATTATTACATCAAGTAGTGATCTTAATAAAATAATGTTTATAATATATAGCGACTGAAAAAGTTGGAAATTGGCTATGGAATACCCGGAAAAATCAGGAAATTTAAAAATATAATTTAGCTGGAGACCCTATTAAAATCAGGTCACATTTTGGAGCTTTAATTAGTAAACGAACCCTTAGAATCCACATCAATATTCAATTAACGTCATCACTCAACTTATTTTACATCCGTTTCCAACCTGTGGCTTGGGCCAGTTTTTTTATTTAATCCACATATTTTTCACTGCCGACTTTGCTAGTCTCGTCATATCTTCACATGCCTTATAATACAACTTCATACTAGAACAGGTACAACATCCAGTCCCCGACCGTTAATTTTTCAATGTGAAATGTTAGACCTACATTTCACAAATAATAAATGTTTCGACCATGCCGGAAATCGAACCTGGGACTTTTAGTTCAGTAGACAGACATGCTACCGATTGAGCTAGGGTGGCGAGTACTTTTGTTATTTATTGAAACATAACTGCTGTGTATTGGGTGACATAACCAATGACACAATCATATTCCTTCAAGTGGCGCTACCTTTCTACTCTCTTAACATTGGTGTACCCAGTAGTCGAACTAGGCGTCACTCTTGCAAAAGACTGGATTGCCATGGATGAAGAGATCGGAGATAGAATTCCAGTCTGGTTCACTGTAATTATTTAATAGTACGGTAAATCAGGGTTACTAAACTGTGGGTCGCGACCCCTCCATGGGTGGCGAAAAAAAAAGATTCCGAGTGTCGCAACAAACATTGACAAACGTGAGTCGATTAAAATATTTTCTACGGGACAATTGAAATTATGATATACAGTGACCTTTATCTATATTTGTTTAGTCTGTCGAAGAAATAAACGTCGTATGATATGATTACACCACCACCATTTTAATAATCATTCGTGTGATTCACAAAGATAAATTAATGATTTCCAAAGGCTGAAAAGAGCATTTGTTAAATGTGGATTTATTTTGTCAAAATAAACAAGCGCGTCCCTCTCCATAAATGTTTTATGCTTATTACTCAATTATTTGTAACACTTACCTTTTTAAATTTTATTATTTTTATCTCCATATGTAAGGTTTGAAAATTATAAATATATAATTAATTTATATTATACATATTATTATATTAATGAAATTAATAATTTACGTGTCTGTCATGAGGGTTGCGTGATATCTATCGCACGCAGAGGTCAGACATTTTTAACAATTAGTAGCCTTTGTGCTTGTGAACATACGCCATCTCAAAACCAGAATTTTGAAATTTTTACTAGAATGTTTTAAATCAATCTAAGAAATATTAACGCCACGAGAAAGCTATACTACATTTCATACTACAGTTTTTATCTGTGAAGTAGTTTGGTGGCCATGGAGAGTAAACAAGAAGTTTTGTGTCAACAGCAAAATTTCTTCTCATCTCGCTATGATTGTATCAATTTTTAAATGCTTTGATTTATTTCTAATAAATAGATTCTATGTATTAATACTTTTCTTTTAACCCCCAAGCCTTATTAACCCTTTCTCTTTTTATACCCCACTCCGTTTATACACTACATCCTATATACACTACTCCCTTTATACTGTTTTTACACTTTTTTACATATTTTAAACTTTTTACACTTTTTACCGTAAAATATTTATCGGCGGATAAGCCGCGTAACTAATCTAAAATGGTCTAAAAAGACCAAAAAGGCCAAAAAATTCAAGAAATTTCAAAATTGACCAAAATGGCAAAAAGGGTAAAAATAGTTTGAAGAACGAGAATTAAATCATAAAAAGATATAAAGGTATAACGGGTATAAAGGGTGAAATGAATAAATTTTTTTAAAAGGATTAAAAATCCGCGAAAGGGGTTAAGAGAGGGTAAAAAGTGAGCGGGGTAGCAAGCGTGAACGGGCTGTACAGGGTAGAGATCTGGTAAAAAGTTTAAGAAGGGTAATAAGGGGTGAAAAGGCAAAAGGGTTTTTACTTTAGGGTTAAGAGGGTAAAAAATGTTTAGGGTAAAAAGAATAAAAATGCTCAAATGTAAATTTAATTAAAAAAAGAAAATAGGAATAAATGTAAAAAATTACAAAGAATGCCCGAAAATGATTAAAATAACAAAAAGGGTGTAAATGGTAAAAATAGCAAAAAAAAGAAAGTCCTGTTTGGTTGGTACCAGCACATGTACTGTACATACTATTTACGGTTCACTCCATCTACTGGTGATGGCTAGATTGGGATTTGCATCCAGGCTGGATGAACTGAGGATCTTTCTTTCTAAATGGTTCTCAACCCTCCCTCACCTCACATGATTGTACATTTACTCTAAATTAAACCGCTATCATCCTTGTCTCACTAGCGTAATTAATTGTGTAAGGCTGGTGCAGAGCAAATACATATTATAATCTTGCTTATAGATCTATTTCTAACGACTTAGATAGGCCTAAGGGACATTTAAATTTATAAATTTAGATAAATATGAAATTACTTAAATGTATTTGTAGCATTATTTCTATTAAAATGGAACATTAATTCCAAGACGAACCTAAATACCATTTTAGTGATAGTCATTGTGTGTAATAAAACTTCTCACGAAAGTATATTTAGGGGGCTGATGTTGGATACGTATTTCAAATACAATTTTTTTTTTAATATTTGAAGAAAATATTATAAAAAGTATTTCACTGTAACACATGAAATATTATGCATATGTACGTGGTAGATTATTTAAAGTTTCTATGAACCTGCTTTAGTGGCTGCATGGTATAACGAGCTACTCTCGTGTTAGACTAGAGTGCAAGTGACGGGGAGATCGGGGTTCGAATATTGGTTGGGTGTACCTAGTTTTTTTTTTCAAAATAGTTTTCCATTCTTTCTTTTCGCGAAAATGTGGATACACTTATCAAGCGTATAACATTCCTTATCTCTAAAACATTTATTATTATTATTATTATTATTATTAGCACCGCGTCTTACTACCCGTTCGAGTTATACACACTTATGCTAATGTGTAATGGTAGGGTAATTGTGAGATGAAATGGAGGACCTACAGTTTAACGTGGAATCCGAACCATGGTGGAGGCCTGGCATTCCTCACATTCACAAGATGTCTTGTCAGAGGTGAAGGGTTTGGTAATCAGATAAATCTGTGCCGGGACCAAGGATTGAACCCCGGCCGCTAGCACAGAAGACTGACACCTTACCCCTAGACCACCAGGTCACCTACATCTATAAAACCATTCGCGTAGTTAGTACATAAGCATATAGCCCGAAAGGGCAGTAAGACGCGGTGCTATATAAAAGTTTCTATTCGCTGATAATAGTTAGTTGCAAATTACATATTCAGTTGGTATCACTAACTCCGGAAACATAAATATTAATGTGAACATAAATGTTTTCTTCGCACATTTCTAGCAGTCCTCCCGGCTGCCCCTCGCTCCCCGACACACGAAACAAATAACTAATACGCTAGTACACGTACTGGTAGGCACGCAGACAAAGTCATCAGTATTGTCCTAGTTTACCCGTGATGGAAAGGTCGTGCTTCTAACCTCATCCGGGTGGAATAAGATGATTCTTCCAAAATAATTTCCCATCCCACTCTCTTTCCATGCAAATGCGGTTATACTCTTCAAATCATACATTCCTCCTATTTGCCTTAGATATAATTTATATGCACGGTCATATAAAATATTGTCTGGGATTTAGTAACGATATCTCGAAAGATAATTGAATAATGAAATGCAATAATTTAATTGAAATAATTGTTAAAACGTACATATACATTGCAAGTTTTGTATCTCATCTTAATATGTTTCAAATGTGAGTTTCGGACGCCATTTTCGAGGATCGTGTAGGCTATAAACCTTATTTAATTTCTTCTTGTGTTCGATAACTTGAGAAAACAGAATTTTTACAGTTAACATTTCAAAGTTATGAAATATATTTATCATAAGTGTCAAATATTTACTGTCCAAGATCACCGTAAAAGTGGCCAAATTCTATAATAAAACTATAGATTTCAAACCAACTTGGCCATATTTATTAAATGATAGATATTTAGATTGTGCTCAATTTTTTTGGTAGTGTTGTGTTTTTCATAAATGTCATAATATTAGTACTTTAGGAAATAACGGTCTACCTCGGTTGTTTTGTAGTAAAATGTTTGCCTTAATATCCGATGTTCATGAGTTCAAACCCAGCTGAGGTCAACGGATCCGGAGTGCAACTTCCTTTGGGGGGAGAGGGGGGAGGGAAGTAAAGCTGTCGCTTCCATGCCCATTGTGGGATGTAAAATAACTCTGGAAGGCATGTAGAAATACCTTTCCTGAGCAAATTTGGTAGACCATTTCACGCTCGCTCATAGAAATACAGTGTGAAAGGCGATGCGAAACCACCAAACTTCCTGTACTCCATTAGCACTTGGGATATCTACCAGATAGTGCAGTCAGAACTAATCAGACGACCAATTACGCTAATGAGCTAGGAATTGGGAATGTTGAATTTAGAGGAAGAGAACATGCTTTGTGTTTAGGGATAGTGGAAAATAATTCCGGGAAATTCCCCTCTCCCCACTCCTCCACCCAGTTCACCCGACCGAGATTCGAACCTTGATATACCCATCCTCGGCAGTCGAGATCAACACGAAATTAGTGCATTAGCTAACTAAGCCAACCAGGTAGGTCTCTGGTTTGTTGACTTAAGAAGAAAATGTAGAAACGAGCTGTACCAAGGTGAGAACGCGCCTAGGCCAAGGTTCTTGCTTGTCTAAGTCACAACACATACATATATTTGCAGCCAGCATTGATAGCATATATATTATGTTATTAGTGTTATTTTATAGGTATTGTTAATATCTATCAAATATGACAGCTTAAGATCACGAGACTTGACGTATAGATACGTGACCGTAGATCAAGTAGCTTTTTATGGTTGTCATCCATTTTTAGTGACTTCAACCAATTTTTGTTACGAGAGCAATCGATTCAAATGCGTTTATTTAAAATAAATACAATTAAAATGGGTTTGATATAACTTGATGAATTGTTCAAGATAAATTTTCATTTTCTGAAATTGCGGCAGTTGCTAAATGATGTTGAAATTTTGAATTTTAATGTAAACATCGGTTGTGCTTCTGATATCGATGTCGAATGGAATCGCTTCACATTTACAGAGGTCCAACCCAGTTTTTTAAAATAATACTAAATATTAAAAGTGTTTATGAAAGGATGATTTAAAATATGTGATGGAGGGAAAGGAAAAATTTATATTATATTTAAATTCAAGGAAAGAGAAAATAATTATGAAGTTTGAAATATGAGCGTAAATATATGATTCAGCTATGTTTTTTGTTGCATTATCCGACAGGGAAATATTTAAATGGTTTTTACCCTCGTTTTTCACGAAAAGATCATCAAGTAATCTATAATTTCCGTATCAAAAACCCCGCTAAAATTTTAATTCCCACTATTTCTATTACACGCAAAGAATAATACTCATTATATTCCACTAATAAAATATGATTTTCGGTTTATTTTGTTTTCGTTTGTAAATGTAAAATGTGTCTCTCTCTAACTATGAATGAAAGTTTCATAACCTAAATACTAAAATAACTATATCTCAGAAATATCTTTAAAATTCATGTACATTATTTGAGAAATATTTATCTAAGTATCTTTGTGTATCATCATTTATCAGTTGCTCGTAATAGATTAGACTGCTGATGACGTGGAGATTGGGGCTCAAATACCAGTCGGGTGTACTGAGAGGTGCTATTCCTGAATGGTTTTCCCGCTCTCCACGCATATTCGGGTACACTTCCTTTAAATTCAACCTTCCCCGCCCTTAACTCACTAACGTAATTAATACATATGGTATAACCTAAACAGGTAGTAAGAAGTGGCGCTAAAAAAAATACAGAGATTTTTCTTCATGTCTTACAACCCATTCAGTCTCTTCGCATAGCTACGATAAATAGGTAAAGATGACAAAAAATAGAATTTTGAGGTAAATCTACCCTTTTTTGCGTGGAGGAAATAACTTAGAAAAAAATACACCGTCGATACACCCGGCCGGGATTCGAACGACCAAATCTCTGTGACCAGCCAACTAGACTAGAGGTGTATGACGTCTATTTCGCGATGCGGATGGTTAATGGAATGGATCTTAAGGAAGGCAAAATACAAATTAACCACTATACGATTATTGGTGCCAAAGTTTAATTAGTTTTTCTATTACAGATTTAATATTTTGGTGTACTTAAAAAAACGTTCTCAAGTCTCATCAGAGGGCTGTACCTGTATACGGACACTTTCCAACCTTCACCGTCAACAAAACACTTAGCACACATGACCTGAATAATACTAAACCAACGTATATTTTTATCACATTAACCAACTTAAGAAACGTGGTTATAAAGCAGCCCAGCGAAAAAAACAAACAAAAACAAAAAAACAATTTTTGTCTAAAACATTTTCTCTCTCTCACTCTTCTTCGATATATACATTTTTTAACTTTCTCTCTATCAGTGAGTAATTTCTTTTTGCCGTAAAAAAGAATTTCGACCAATGTCTGTGTCGGTCGAGTATCTTGTGTGGCCAATCAGAGACGCGATGGGAGTGAGTGGAAGGCGGTCGGTTGTGTTTCAACATCTGAAGACAGAATGTGCCGGTGTCGGCCGTCTCGGTTAGTGTCGTCCCGATAGGCGAGGGTGGAGGTGTGTGTGCACGTGTACCCCCTTTCCCCCACCACCACCACCACCACCACACACATGTGTCCGGGTGTCAAAACAAGTACATTCGCACCACGTGTTCAGATGTGTGTATGGACCCTCCAACATGTGTGCTCATAAAGATTTGTAAAAAAAAAAGTGTTTCTAGAGTGTGGTGTAGTTTTTTAGTGTGTGTGTGTGTATTTTTTTTCGTGTCGTGAACGGGTTTAGAATACTCTGGTGTCAATTTGGAGGGGCAGAAGAGGGACAATATGTTCACCCGGTAAGTTTAATAAATTTTAAATTGTATGCAAAAATTATGAAATAGGCCTACTCGAACTATAAATTTAACCAATATTATTTTTGTTCGAATGTCAAGTTAACAAAAGCACAAACTATTTTAAACACGAAACAAATATTTATAGCAAATTTTAGTTACCATCCTGATTTGGAATTAAAAAAATACAATTTAACTCTCCTAAAAGATTTGGATCTTAAAAAAAATTTTTTACACTCGACACAAATCTACAAACCTTTCAGTGACGATATTGGGAAAGTAGGCACAAAAGGGGGCGTGGTACCTTCCTTTTGAAATAAAGCTACGATTATAATGTTTTGTGTGTGTGAGCTTAAATCATCAGGGAAGCGCAGATTTGACGGAGGTTCGTGTCTTTTACCAGCGTCCAAGTCTCTGGGGATTCCTGCCGTCCACCACACAGTATTTGCCGGCTCTCGTGTCGATCGCGGCGTGGGAGTTAATTACCGACACCGCCTAGAGTTAAACACGGTTACTGATCATTATCTTACATTGATCATATATAAATTGTAATTAACATATTTTTAACTCTTATATGTGTAACCTTATTGCCACCAACTTTCAGTTGTACTTCATATAATAATAATTTTCTATAACTTTTTCCTAACGAACCGTTAAATGCATACTTAAACAGACCAATTTTAAATTAAGGTTTTTTAAAATTATAAAATACAAGAGTTTGTTTCAGCCAAAATTTACAATATTTTACTTTATTATTAGTGTTATTTTATAGGTGATGATAATACATATCAAACGTGACAAATGCAGATAACATGACTTGATGTATGAACAGGGCAAAATTTATATATGTAGAAACCCCGGAGCTGTAAAAATTGGAGGACCCAAAACTTTTCTTTTCCAAATTATATTTTTTCTCTCTACAAAACTAACTGTCAAAAGCTCTATACAAAAAATATTATTTAAAAATGGAAACAAATACTGTAAATTAGATTTATAATTCTATATGTAGCCACTAGATTAATCAGATAACTATTTTACCTAAAATTACCTATATATGTAGTTTATATTTTTTTTGTATGAATTTTATGTTGGTAGTGTATGTGAAATGTTGCTACTTCCTCCTCCTTCCACGTAAATTAATATTAACTCAATTACTCTATTCCCTTTGGTATGGAGCAAGTTAAATATTTAATAAAGGCAGATTCTAGGAAATTGGATATTTTTTTGCTAAAACATGTGTCTTTTAAAATCATGCTCGTATCTATATTAAATAAATTACAGGTATACATACATATATACATACATTTTAGATTCTATTAACAAATTATATTTAAATATTCTAAGGACACTACTCCCAACACTTAGTCTTATTATTCCTATAACATTATTGTTGACATACCAAAGATTTGTAGACAGTAGACCTAATTAAAGTTATTAGGGAGCTAACAAGTTTCATGTGTAGGCCTACTCTCAAGAAATATATTTTAATTTACGTTAGCTAAATTGGAAATAAAATAAACTATTTAATTTAATCAAGTGGTTTCATTTTACATAAATTCGAAAACCACACATTTAGGTAAATTCAAATTTCATATAAATATAACACCTAGAATGATAATCGATCTAATTTCACTTATTCATACACCAAGTAATGCTATCGGCAAATATCAGTTTTTATGGGTATCACCAAAACCATTAAATTAACATTAATAAAATAGGGTAAACTATAGTAAATTTCAGCCGCAAAAAATATGTTTATAATTTTTAAAAGTCCCTTCCTATATAAATTGGACTAAACAAATGTCCATAAATACAATATTTAAACATAATCGATTCACATCCCCCCACCCCCTCATAGAACTGTAAATTAAATAAACTATATTATAATTATTTTTTAAGACAGTATACTATTTTATTGATAATGAATCACCTATTGGCTCATATATACTTGGCGTAATAAACTAATATTTAAATGACCTAATAGATAAGTGCATTTGAACAATATTAATTATATACAATATGTTAATTCAAACGATGTTATCATGATTAAAGAGCAGGTTTGATTCAAATGGTTCTTAAAAATAGAAACAGGATGACATCACATGTTAAAAGTCTATATCTCACCTCACGTATACTTCGTAACTTGGGTAGATAATAAATCTCGAGCTAAAGGTCTAATTGTAGTGTGGTTCATATAGTTTTCATAACGAAATAGTGAAATTGAGACAAATAAAATAATTTTACTATATTTAAAAAAAACCATACAGCATAATCGAAGAATAATAATTATTCTAAAATGGTTGGAAAAACTCCAACTATTTCACTGACTCCAAATTATCTGTGGTCATGAAGAATGCAAAAAACAGCAATCCTATTTCTGTTTCTAGCGTTATTGTTCATTTAATATACCGGTTAATTTGCTGTGAAATGGGTGAATAACTTTAAAAAGAGTAACATTAATTCAGTGACTTAGCAAGTAATAGTTTTTTTATTATTTCTAACATTCTAAACTTCATAATTTTTGATAAATAATTCTTCAGATTGTCTTAAGATTGGTATGTATATTTCCTTTTCTATTTGACTTATATTTGCTGAGAATAGAAATACAAAATAATATGTATAGTTCATATTTAATCTTCGGCATTTCACATATTTGTATTAAAATATGTGATCAAAATTATTTCATTATTATTACTACTATTAAACATTCTGAGATCTTTCGGACTACTTGGTAGACCATTGTGGACCACCGGTGGCCTGAGGACCATACTTTGAGAAACACTGCCTAAGCATGTAGCCTATTAGGTTGATCGGACTTGTATCAGCCGTCTTTATGGTAACATCTATTATAAATGATTAGCTTGAACCTGTTGTTTAGTACTTAAATCATAACTAGCAAATAACTTATATCATTATTTTACCAACGAAACATTCTAGTTCAAGATAATTAAATAATGATTTATTATTCTCACTATTCTCTACAAACACATTTAATGTGTTCTATCTGCATTGAACTGTTTCAGATAGAGTGAAGCTTAATATGTCATGTATTATTTTAATCGATACCCGATAGTTTACGAATAAAGGACTAGATCTTTTAAACATATTGTGGATTCATTACCCTTCATGTTCCTTATGTTCCATACGTCAGGGTAAAACCTTTTTAAATGAAGAAAGTTTGTAATTAAATACAAACATGATTTATTTTTCTTGTCGAATTAACTAAACTTTATACCTACTCTAGAAATATAAGCTTTATTTTCTCGTTCGCTAATAATTGTGCAAAATTTTTTTCTAACAACTATTACGATGGATGTTCATGATATATTTTGATTCTGTGGTCCAGAACTTTAGCTCAGTTACTGTCTACTGAACTAAGGGTTCAGGGTTCGATTCCTGGCATGCCTGGGAAATTTAATGTTGGAAAAATTGTAGCTTCTCCTTTCACAATGAAGAATTATCAGCTGGGTGATTTGGCGCTATATTTGATTAAGTTAATTGATTTTGTAAATCATGTAGTTAACTGATACAACCAGATGATTAAGAAAGTACACGTTAAATACCCTAATTCTTAATCATAATTTAGTGTGTGTGGAAAAAAATAACTTTTTTTTAGCACCGCATTTATACAACCCATTCCGGTTATATGCTTAAGTAATAATTACGCTAAAGGTGTTAGGGATTAGGTAGGCTATATTTAGAACAAGTGTACCCGTATTCGCGTGGAGGGAGAGTGGAAAACATTTTTTTTAAACCGTCCTATGTACTCCTGACCGAGATTCGAAGCTTGATCTCCCCGTCATTGGCATTCTAGTCTACTGCGAGACCACGCGGCTACTGAAGCAGATAAATAAATCACGGTTAAATAGTTTTAAAATCTTCACATTTGTGATTAAAACTGTGATAGAATGACATACTTATTTTGACGCAATTGTGGGTACATTTCCTATAAGTTACACCTTCCTTATACCTAAAACATTAGCTTAATGCATATGTGTATAACTTGCAAAAACAGTTAAACGCCGTAAAAAAAACCCGATTAATATTCTAGTTAGATTACGTCTTCTTTACGCGATGTAGTCAATTACTCTAAACACGCGCTTAGAGCACAACCACTTTCATCAGCGATCTAATATCACGTAGCAGTGGAAAAAAACATGATCGACTTATATTCACATAATATTGATATCTCAACTGGATTTTTGTTTAGACATATGACGAGTAGACTCTTCAAAGTCTTTAAATTGTTTAGATCAAACATTTTCATAAAAATATCCGTAAAGTATAGAAAAAAACCCACAGTTTTTAAACTTGGGATATATAACAACTACAAAATTGAGGAGCAATGCTTTAGGGTGGATAGTTAGCTATCACTTAATCAAATTTAAATACCACACAACCCTTTTTATTTAGGTTAGCAATCAAAATGTAAGCATTTAACAATGGCTTGTGACTTTGGACTTCACTAATGTGTTTGTCCCAGCCACGGATAGTACCCAGCTTAGATAGATAATACAGGTCGAACCAAACGTCGCATCATAGTAAGGCCTTTTGTATTTTACTTTTAAAAAACCAAAGGAGTTGAAACGGTTTTGTCATATTTTAAAATATACAACAAAATTTTAAAAAAACTTACACTTTAAAACGAAAAATTAACTGATCCTAATTCCACTGTTATCAAATGAAGAATGCAGAAACACGTATTGCATTACGTGTTCTGATTCCAGCATAACCATTAGTATAATTTTCCTGTTAATCGGTGGTGATATGTACTCTCAAGCTTTCTTATAAAGTATACATTTTAGGAACACGTTAAAAGCAATCCTTATAAGATTTTACCTAATAAATTGTAAAGGCTACTTAAATCTCGCTAGTTATTAAAAAGTTAGGCCTACTGGTTTAATTCAAATTAACATTGGTGATATTATCATAAAATTAATTGAAAATATTGTAATATATGTCACCTACTGTTCTTAAAATGATTTCGTTCCCACTAGGTGATTTTTTTTGTCGAAAGCTTTGTGGCGTTAAACTTCGGACATTGGTTCTTAAGGTGGGGACATAAGGTACGCGAGAAAAGGCCGGTGTGTTTTGAAGATTTTATAGAATTTTTTTTGGCCAAAATAAATAAAATAATTCTCCGGTAGAAACATGGAGTTTAATTTTATTCACATGTTGATATCAACAGTTGTTGAATATCTGTAATGAGCATAGCAGCATTATATGACAAACATTTTAAATGAAGATAAAAAGTTGTCATTAAATTCCAGGACACCCTTGACAGATATTTGAGAGCTGTGGATATCACCATAAGAATAAAATTAAACTCTCTGTTTGTGCTGGAGAAATGTTTAATTTCTTTTGACAAAAAAAAGATTTTATATAAAATCTACAAAACATTGATATTTTCTTGCCTTCCCTACCTCCCCACCTTAAATCCCTCAGAAAGGATATTTTTTTAATAATTCCTCTTGAATTGTTTTTAGTAGGCCTATATTATTTTATAGTATAAAAATTTATCACAAAATTTATATTAATCATTTAATTTAAAGGTGAGGTTAAGGAGGACGTATGGAAATAATATACCCGCACTTATATAAAGAAAGGATGGTAAAATCACACACACATATATATATATATGTGTGTGTCGCAAACCAACCCTAGTTAACCTAGCCGGTATTCTAACCCTGAACTCATCAACGGCCACCAAGGGTGATGCGAGTCTAACGCTTCAAACGGCTTTACCATCTCTAGGGGACAGGGGGTGTGGAGGGGGCAAATTCTAATATTGTCTTGCGAGAAAGCTGATGAAGTTATAGGGATTCGGAGCTCATTCACTATAACCGCAATATTGAGCTCTAATAATCCCACTTGCGTTACATTATTGCGATAGCAATTTTTTTAAATTAAATTATGGAAACTGATCGTTTGAAGATTTACAGTAACATAAATATTTCATCTGATCATTTGATGTTCTATATTTAAAGAAAAAAATAAGGTTTTTAGAAATGAATAATGAAGTTAAAGTTTAGTGTGACAGTGGTGTAAAAAACTGAGATACTCCGGTTTTAATTACGTTCCAAACAAGACATAAAAACGGGTTTATTTACCATGAATAATAACTTGTTTAACTCAATTAGTAGCGTGTCAATGTGTCAAGTCAAATTTCTAAAAGTAGAATCCTTATCTAAGACAAATTTTTACAAAATTTGATATACCTGCCAGTGGCATAGCAAAACTGATTCCAAATGAAATTTTTGTTACTTGTACACTGTCTAAAGAGTTTGATATAAGGATAAGCCCACTGCTCGTCCTTTTATATTGGGTGAAAGATGCTTGGCTAGGTTTCAAAACAACAATCATAAGTAGAAAAACTATAAATCACTTTAATTTTTTTTTCGTATTCTATATATATATATCTACGAAATAATTTATGTAATATGTAATTTAGAAAAAACACGTTTTGTAGGTATTTTTAGAGATGCAAAGCTCTAGAAATCTCGATTCCTCAAATCCTATCCTATTCAAGAGATTCAAGACTCGTAATAGTCTCAAAAAAGCATCTCGAATACAACTATGGAGACCATGATTAGATATAACAATTTTAAACAATTGGTAAAAGGAAATATACTTGTGTAGTTGAGAGAGAAACCAAGTCACAAAAAAGGACAAAATTGGTTCAATATAATTACTAATTTACTAAAATAAGTTTTCTCTTTTTTGTCAATGATGTAATAGACATGACAAACAAAATATAATTTTGTTAGTGGCACCAAGCCTTAAAAAACTTTTTTTTTAAGATTAAATTTTAAATATTTTCATATAAACAAAATTTGTACATGTTTAAAGATTTGAGATTTGAAATAAAATTTAAGATTCAGATTCTAGAAGAAAAGGTCCCGTCTTTACTTTCTACAATTTAAAAAAGGTATTTTTGACTTTTCCCAAATATTCCATAGTATTCTTGCTTTCGATGGTTTGAGATGATCCTGGTTTACTCTCAACTCGAACTATCGAGACACAACCATATTTATATTGCCCATTGTGTCTAGTACATACACATTCAATTACACTTATTGAGTTAATTACGAGGAAATGTATCCCGCCTTCGTCGAGGAAGAGTGGAAAGTCTTTTTATGGGGGTGAGGGTGGATGGGGGTGGGGGGAGACCAAAACACCCTCAGGAAACCTAGCTCCGATTCCAATCCCAACCTCTCCATCGCCATCAAGCCAGACTAAATGATCTTGACGTTTAGTTCGCATGTCCCACCGGTTTCGGTGTTGTTTCTGTATTTAAAAGATTTAAATCTTTCAGTCTATGTCGTAGGGTTCTGTAACACTAAAACCATTCTCGGTGATCTCTCGATTAGTGATCTCGTTTATTATGGTGAGTTTATCACCTGAAAAACAACTTGTAGTTAGTTCCGTGTCCGCTTCGTAATCCCCCCCCCCCC
>CABFVX010000769.1:216856-231025 GCA_902151425.1 Timema shepardi
GGGCGGGAGTTGGAGTGTTGGCGGCCTTGGCGAGCCGGAACACTGCACGGCCAGGAACAAAGATGGACAGAGAGAGAGAAAAAAAACAACAAAGACGATAAAAATAAAAATAAATAAACGAGGACTGAAAATAAGTATAAAGCAACAACGGATACATTACACCAGAGCGGAATACTCACCTTGTGCGTTACCTGAAATCGTTGTCAAATAAATTGATCTAAATTGTATCATTTAAAAGGTACCTCGCACCCTCCCCCCCCACCCCAACCGTCGATAAATAAAAAATAAATAAAAGAGTTTCAGTTTTAACGATGACGAACAACTTTTTATTTGATAGTCAATTATTCAAAAGTTTATAAGATTGTGGTTTTGAAAGTGTTTCAATTTCCAACATTACCCTCTTCAGTGGCTGAATGGTCTAAGGCATTATTGTGATACACCGGGCTGCTGATGAATTAGAGACCGGGATTCACATCCTGGTCGGATATACAGAGGGTGTTTTTTTTTACTAAATTGTTTCTCGCTCTCCTTCCACGCGAATGCGGGTGAATTACCTCTAAAATACTTCCTTCCTCATCCCTATCCCGTTAGAGTAATTATCATGTATGCGTATAACCAGAACAAGAAGTTAGACGTGGTGATAGAATTAAAAGTTAATATTGATGGACTGAGATGTGTAACTATTATACCGATGTTTACATTATGCGTTCCCCACAAGATATATTCACGATGTAAGATCTGTGAGGTTATATTGCAAGAAATGTGTTCACATTAGATTAGATAGAGGGTGAAAAAACATTAAAAATAATAACAATAATCAGAATCAACCTCCAGAATACCCAACAAACAATCCAACATTGACATCCCCACAAAAACGGTGAACAAGTCCAATGCGAATCTGACGTCTTAGTCCACTCAGCCACAACTTTGGATACCATACTGTCCTTTACTGTTTTGGATGTAAGCAGAATAATATTATGTCTAGTTTTAAGTGCACCCGTCCTAAACTCCTGGATTTAGTTTATAAATCGACTTTTATATTACAATATTAAACACACATTTCTGTTTTTACTTTTGGGTAGGTGGAGGAAACGCGAGTCAGTGTCGGCATTTTAATTTTTTTATAACAAAACACATTTTTGGCCCAGCTAAATAAAATATTGCTTTGGTAGCTACGTTAAACAGTTAATGCATATTGCTCATAGTCATCATGGCATTTGAATATAAGCTTTTTAAATGAAGAATAAGAAAGTCCTTACTCTATAACTGTACTGGAAAAATAAGTTATCTATTATGGTCAAAAATATGTTTTGCTATACAAACTGAAAAAAAAACAAAACCTTTTCTCACGTCTCTCAAACTCCTAAGTTAAATGCTCATTTTCTTCCATATCACCTTAAAGTTGGAAATGAAAAGGGTTAGAATCCATACATTTACACATGATTAATGATCCGTTATGAAGGTAGATTTAAAGTTGAGGATAGGTTGGATACCAAATAACTTAATAACTTGTTCATGTTCTGTGCATGGGTTCTCCCGGGTCATGTAGTAGTATTGGCGTGAGGACTGTGTGCTCGTAGATTTTACAAGTTATTTGTTTTTAAGTCGCGTCCCTGTACTTAGAAATAACAATCACCATATAACTATATTGCATGTAAGATTTACACGAGGGAAATTTTTTATTTGATAGTTAAGACTAATGTAATCTAACAAAATAAACACATTATGTTAGTAAGTCCATACAAATACAATAAACAATTTTACACAACGGATAGGTTTACAATTAATATTTGTATAAAGTAGTGTAGTAATAAAATGAGTTCATAAACTAGGTAGGGTATTTATTGTACTGTAACAATAAAAAATAAAATAACTATACAAGATTATATTTTTGCTTAGACCACACACTTCAACAGATAAACTTCATTTATTAATTTAATCCATACAAACAATATTTTAGATGGATTTCTAATACTAGGTAAACGCAATTAGATTCTTGGTATTGACTTTAGATTGACGAGGTTTGTTCACTTTTTTTTTGCCTTTTACTCAAATTAAATAAAAATCATGCACCAACATTTAAAAAAAATTATAACTAAAAAATTATTTTAGAAAACATTCAAATCTCCTCGCATGTGCTAAAATAGTCTCTTAAAAATACTGAACAATAACTGGACTAATAATAGGATTAATTAATTATTTAAATAAGCATACATCATCTACAGTGATTAGTTCAATAAAGTAATGCCAACTTAGGGAGAAAATAAATCAACTAATCCATAATAAATATTATCTTGAGCTATAATTTAATTTTATCAGTATGATAAATATTTTCTCTCAAAACGTGTATAACCTGTTGTAGGCCGGTATAAATCTATCTCACGTTTGTTAAACTACAAATAATATGTATACCATGGCATCAAATCACCGTCATTTTAAGCTCGGCTTTATTTCATGATTAAAGGTCTTTTTGATACGGAAAATACACAATAATTAATTCTTTACTATTATACAAAAAACACAAGGCTATGAGAGTGAACTAATCTACCACCACCCTCCCCTGATCCATGTCTTACCACCCCTACTCCTTCTCTAACCATGCTATACATATCATGTTCAAACTAAAGGAGTAGGGCATTTGCTTGAAGAGAAAGAGGGATAAAACACAAAGGAAAAAACACACCTCAGTATATTCAACAGGGATTCAAGTCCCGACCTTCCCTCCCTTGGAGAACCAAATAAGTTACGACTATGTTCGCGTTCTTACCTGTGCGCTTTTTTTTTAAAGTAATCACTGAGTGCACAAACGTATGATGTACGATACAGAAAAAGCCAATTAAATATGTTTCACCCCTCTAGGGGTAACAGAAAAAATAAAACGAATATGAACTCATTACAATTAGTAACTTAAAATAAATCAAAGCAGTGACGTATTCCGACGAGTAGCCTGTCAGTTGTTGATTTCACCGGAGGCGAGGAATTATAACGAGATGTGTCAAATTACCTTGTTCCTATCAGCTAATTACTGTGTTTCTATGAGATAATTATCACCTGCTACCGAAGCTTTTTTCTCGTGTAGTCAAACAAACAGTTCCTCCTGAGGCTAAGATAGGGTTGGTGTGGGGAGGGCTCTCCAGTTAAAACAATGGGAGTCATACAATGACATTGTATTAAGACTTGTCTTTGTTTAGTGACAGCTGCTTTCAAGTGCTAGGACTCAACTTAATTAGCAGCCTGTACCAGTGGTCAGAGGGGCCAACTACAGGTTTACTGGGGCCTCAAATCATTTAATACACGTGTATGGGTTTGTATTACTCAAGGGTATAGGGTCGTTTTAGAGGTTTGGGTTTTTTGTATCGCCGTCAGAAATGAGGATGGCACCCTTTAAAATACAGCACTTTGCCAACAGGGGCAACACTAGCACGTCATATGCAAGGTAATTTTAAACGGAAACTGTTTTGATCCACACAAAATAATTACTGGGTATCTCCAAGCGGACACCGTCTGGGTCAATCTCAATTTGTAGGAGAAGGTGATGGATTAGTCCTACGACCATAATAATAACCCTTTCTGCACTAGTTTTGAATGTATGGTCGAAGTGTTCTTTTCAAAGTTATATCAGTTTATAAGTCATGTGCTCTTGTAACCTTTGGTTTGGGAAATTGGCTTCAAGTTGGGAGTGTAGAGGACGCGATATAAGGTTAGTGTTTTGGCAGATTTGATCGCAAATTATTCTTTTCATCAAAATAAATAAAATAATTATCCAGTAAAAACATAAAGTTTAACTTTCTTCACAGGGTGATATCATCAGTTGTTGAATATCTGTCATGAGCATAGCGGTATTAGATGAGAAATACTTTAAATGAAGAGAAAAACTTTTCATTAAATTCCAGGACACCTTTGACAGATATTTAACAACTGTTGATATCACCATAAGAAGAAAATTAAACCGTATATTTCCACTGAAGAAATATTTTATCTATTTTAAAAAAAAAAGTTTTGATATAAAAACTGCAGACACACTAACCTTTTCTTACATCCCCTACACTCATACCTTAAATTCTCAAAATTAAAAACATACACATATCTTTATACACACATATTATTATACATATACATACACACACACATGCATAACAATTTAATAAGTGATGCTGAAATTAGCCTCTAACCCATTATTTCATGACGTGTACCTTACATTCTAACCAATTCTATACATTCTTGAATGCCAAAACAATTTTTCGTAATTAAGTTCTTAAATATTCAAGCAATACTTCTCTTTATGTCTGTCTCATTGATTGAATTGTTAAATTCTAGAGAAGTAGAGTTTAATTCCATTTAATACTGATGAATACATTTACCGTTTGTGAGCGGGCTTATCCTTCTATCGAATTAGTAAATTTTATCTCCTTATCTCCCGGGTGTTTAGTACTAGGTTAAGTTAGTTTGTAGGTAACGGTTTAATAGCTGTGTTTAGAAAGCGCATGTGAAACACCCCATTAAAATAATTGCATTGCAATAAATATTCTTACCATTAATAATGATGTAAACTTAAAAGGTCAGACAAAACTTTATGTTAAGGAAATACCCTTAAGGGGGTACTTCAGCGGATGGATTCCATTTTCATATTTAATTTAGTTAAAAATTAATTTTGGGGTAGATTTTGAATACTGATTACGTGAGCTAAATTAATACAATATAAAATTATTATTACTAATCACCGCATCTTTCTACTTGTTCCGGTTGTCCACATATATGATGATTACTCTAATGGGACAGGAATGAGGAAGGAAGAATTCTAGAAGTATCTACCAATATTTGCGTAGAAGGAAAGGGGGAAACCATTTAGAAGAAGAAAAAAACACCCTTAGTACACCCGATCGGGATCAAACCCCAATCTAACCGTCATCAGCAGGCAAGTCTAACACGAGAGTTATGTGTTAGACCATTCTGCCACTTAAGCGAGTTTTATAGCTTGTCGAGGAATATTTTTTTTTCCCGCAAGCCCTACCAAGTAAACTGATTTATTGTCAATTTATGCAGTAGTTTACTATTTAAGCTACATTCAAGGAGTTATTGTAATTTTTTTTATCATTATGCTTAAGACCAAAGATACTCTGAGAAATAAGGACAGAGAAGGTGACTTAAGAAGAAATTCACCCTCGTTAGCCCAGGGAGGTGTTATGAAAACCATATGTGGTAAATAAATCAAACGTGGAAAATACCTCTCATAGAATCTAGCCTTTCACGTGCTTGACGGTTTAGATCTTGTGGCCACCGGTGCGCGTTCAAGTTGGTCGGATGTAAAAATAGGAGTCAAGACTCTTTAGACCTATTCTAAAGAGTAACCATCTTTAGTTTTTAGTGTCTTAATTCCAATTTTACGTTTATAAACATATTGACCCGCATTGGTGCTCGTATCGTCTAAGACATCAGTATCGCTATATACTGAAGTGAGGTTCAAATCTCGTTCGGATGAACTAGGGGTGACTTATCACGTGGTATTTATCACTGTGGTTTCTCCATAACCTTTCCTCACTGATGCTGGTAAAATTCTCAAACTAAATAGTCATGGTGTTTGTTATTCTCATCTATGGGCACGAGGATTAAGTGTCAGGTTCATTTATCCTGGCTCTACGATGACGATAATGTTGGATTCTAAATTGTTTGGTTGTACTGAGGGTGGTTTTTATTAAAACAATTCATGATCCCTCCACGTAAATGTGGATACATTTCATATAAATTCCATATTGAGTATCCTTACTCTATAATTTCAATTAGCTGGAAAATTACACCTGGAAACTGGAATCGAACCCGAGATATTGTCTTAGCGCATTTATGCTTTATCACTGAGCATTGGTACCGGGTTCTATTTCAGTGCTCAAGTGTCATTGTTCAATTTATTGAAACATGTCAGTCACGACTATATCAGTAATCTAAGAATTTTCGATTTTTATCAATTAAATTAAAATGCTTATATTATTATTAGCACCACATCTTACTACCCGTTCGGGTTATACATACTTAAGCTAATGTGTAATAGTAAGGTGATTTTGAGATGAAATGGAGGACCTACAGTTTAACGTGGAATCCGAACCACGGTGGAGGCCTGGCATTCCCCACATTCAACAAGTTGTGATTAATACACGTCTTGTCAGAGGTGAAGGGAGGGTTTGGCAATCAGATAAAAAATGCTTAGAGACCGGATAAGTAGCATGACGTGATGCTAAAGCGTACAAACCAAAAATAGCAAAACAAAATTCCTTATTTTGAATGAATACCTTTTGTTTCAGCCCCGTGTCTTAGCACTCTTTTGGGTTGTACGTTTATGTACTAGCTACGCTAATGGTTTTACGGATGGGGAAGGTTATATTTATAGGAAGTGTACCCGAATTTTCATGGAGGGAGAGGGGGTTACTTTGATAAAACCACCCTCAGTACACCTGACCGAGATTCGAACCTCAATCTCCCTCTCATCGAAAGTCTAATCTACTGCAAGAGTAGCACCTTATATTAAGCGATCACCGGAGTGGGTAATGTATAAATTGATAGAAGAAATTCTAAATTGGAAAACAAGTAAATATAATTTTATATTATTTAGTGAAATTAATCAATAATTGTTCCAAACAGTCCTCAATTATTTGGCAGCCACCATCAACCTAAGGAGAAGAGGATTAAAAATAAGAAACAAGAAGTTTGTCAATCCGTATTTATTCAACCATTTAATTTTTTTAATTATTCATATAAAATATAATAATTATTTAACCTTCAAATATATTACATATTTATTGTCTTTATTCATTATTTAAATTGTAGTACATCATCTTCATTTCTCAATAATTTATTCTTCATCTATTAATCTGTTTTAATATATTTCTGTTAATTTTTATTGGCCATTTGAGGTTGACTATCCAAATAATATTTTTCTTATGTTGTAAATTTCTCACTACAAAGACTATCTCAACTTATGAGTTTTTAATTATAATTTTAGTATGTTCATTTTTTAAATTACATTTTAGCCCCACATCCTAGTACTTGTTCAGGTTATCTGCTTATGTACTAATTACATAAATGGATTAGGGATTAGGAAGGCTTAATTTAGAGAGGAATGCACCCACATTTGTGGGGAGGGAGGGTGAGAAAGTATTTAGGAAAAACCACCCTCAGTGCACCCAAATGGGATCGAACTCTGACCTCCTCATCTTCAGCAGTCTAGTTCAAAACAAGATTAGCGTTTCAGACCACGTGGCCACTGAAGAGGGTTGATATATTTTTATTTGTCAACAAGAGTTGTTTCACCTACTCGTTATGTTCTATATTATTATAAATTACTAATATTTTTCACTACTGTGATTAACATTTAAACTTATGAGGACAGAATCAAATTAAAATTTATTTGTAACCATCATAGATAATTTATCTAAATAATATATTTAATGTCTCCTTGCTATAAATTAAATATGTTTTTCAAAAAATATCAGTTTATGGAACCTCATGAAGTCACAATCTTAGAAAACAAAAGAGAAACGGTAATATTTCCCTGATGGAAATAATACTTTGGTGGAAGTTCTTAATCAACTTGGAAGCACACTATGAGTATTTCCGTGAGAACTTTATGTCTCCACTAGCTTTACTCAAAGTAGACAGAGCCTGGGTGGTAAACTCCATTAACAGCCGGACACCTTTCATCTAACAAATAATAATGACATTATCAACGTTTTGAAATTAACTCATTTGAAGCAATTTATATTTTATCAACACTTTTGTCGGCTTCTCATGGCCTACTTGGTTAAAGTTACTCAGGGGTACCGCCTTCTTCAAGGAAAATATCAGCGTACTACGGTATTTATTATGAGAATGACAGCTTTGAATCATAAAAACCATTAAAATAATCCCAATTATATTAACATTTTATGTTGTGACCCTGTTAAAAATGACAATTTGGTTGAGGAAGGCTGGCACCTTATTTATCAAAATTTAAATTATTATCTGAATTGCTACATTTCCTGGTAAACTTTGACGAATGTGGGCAAAGTCGATCTTTTCATAAATCTTTTTACAATTTTAAATCTTAATTTACATTACACACTTTGGTGGTCAGATAGTCTATGACGCTAAGACGCCACTCTCGAATTACACTGAACAGATGATGACGGGGATATTGGGGTTCAAATCCAACTGTACAAGAGTCAACAAAACAAAAGCTTATTCCATGATTAAAAGTTCCTTTCTCCAATATATGTGCTGATTTTGGTAGGAATAACAGTAGTTGTTAGTTATTAAATTTACTAAAACAATACTAATATATTCATACACCAAGTCATCTTATCTGCAGCTGTCACTTTTAATAAATATTGTCAATACCTATAGAATAACACCAATAATAATTACTATGGTAAAATGTTTTCAATGTTAGCTACAAAGAAATATTACTGTATGCATTTTCTAAATGATTCTTCCAACCAAAATCAGGGTATACCACCCTAAACCATTAAATTTCCTTATACATAAATATTATTTTGTCGTACCAAAGGAATATAAAATCGAAGAGACCGAAACGAACAAAAGAGAAATACGAAGAGTCTTTGTATAGTGATGGCTTGTTTGAAACAGTAGCGTATGAAGGATTATTTTGATGGATGTCGACGTTTCAGGACGCCCTTAACCCCCTTTTTTTTTGCGATGGTGTTTGTTAGACTCTATCTCAGCCTGGAGCCAATCGGGCTAAAACTTGGTATCTAAGTGAAAGTTAAGACTTAAGATAAGTTAATCTAGAAAATTATAAAATTAATTTATAAATTAAGTGATTAATGTATTACTTGGAATTGACAAGCACTAAAATGTACAATTTAAATAAAATTTTCGTAGAGAAACATAGTGTATGATATGAACAATAAGATACAACTATAGCCCTTAGCCCTTTTCGGTTTCCATATTCCCATTTTTAAATTTTAAGACTGGCTATTTGCTATGGTTCTTTTACGCGCCTACCAAATTTAAATTTTCAACCGCACCGAAAATAGTGTTCTACATTAGCTCTATCAAAATTGATCTCTTATAGCTCTCGTTTTTCAATTTTGAAATTAACACGCTTCGGTGGACGCATGGTCTAAGGCGCTACTCTCGTAGCAGACTAGCCTGCCAATGATGGGAAGACAGAGGTTCGAATCTTGGTTGGGTATACTGGAGGTGATTTTCCCTAATTGTTTTCTACTCTGCCTCTACGCAAATGTGGGACACTTTCTTTAAAACCATTAGCGTAATTAGTACATAAGCGTATAGCCTGAACTGGTGGTAAGACGTGGTGTTAATAAAAGACCGGTAGAAACAATTATTTTGATTGGAGCATGATATAAATGATAATTTTTAAGTTATGGACGACAAGCGTTAGCTCAACTAAGATTTACTTTTTTTTTACATACATTACTGTTTCCAGCCTATGGTTGGTCTGGGTCAGTTTTTTATTCAAGCCATATATTTTACACTACCGGTTGGCTAGGCCTGTCGTAGCTTAATATACCTTATAATTTAAATAAGACAAACACAACATCCAGTCCCAGCCATTAATTTATCACTGTGAAAGGGTAAACCCACATTTCACAAAACTACATTGATAAATCACACGTTGAAAACCATCTCCAATGCACCTGATTGAGATTTGAACTTTGACCTTCTGATCATTGACAGTCCAGTATATTGTGGGCCTGACGCCTTAGAACTCGGGAGCACTGATGTGTGTCAAAGATTTGGGTTAGCATTTAATCTGTCTACAGCCATGACGTTTATTTCCAAGATGGTAACCATTAATTTAGATAAACTCACATCGTAGTCGATAGAAAATATTTAATTGTTAAATAGATTTTGATAATGACCTAACCACTAATTCACATCACCAGAAGATGAGTTCCGGATGGGTTCTCATCCCGCTTTAATCTACTTTCGAAAATGAGGGCTAACCCGTGACTTTTTTTTCAACCTCCACATCTTAGGTCAATTCGTGGGCGAAATAACAGAAATGATATTTACAGTTGTGTCAATAATAACTACCTTGACTGTTAGTAAAGTGAAAGCCAAACCACTTAGTTCAATAGGTGGGACGTCTGTATACTGATTTGTAAGAACCCTATTCTATTCTCTGCCAGGGCATAACATTATCACTGTACTCTTTAACCTATTAGTAAATTAACGGTTTGTGGTCTGGCTGTTGTATTCGGACTGAAATTATGGTATCACTAAATTGCATCAACATGCAATGTAAAATATACTTTTTATCGGGGCATTTAACGTGTACTTTCTAAATAAACAAATTGTATCATAATATGTCTCAGAAAATAATTCAATCTAGGACATTACGCTAAAACTACACATTCAACCTTAGCACTTAGGTATTTAAAGTCCAATTTGCATAGGAAGAGGCCTTATTTGACGGATATAAATGTTACTCGATATACTTTAATGTATTAATACGTCAGGTTATGTTATTTTCTGCTGTTACTTTATACACACACACACATACATATATATATATATATAAAATCAACAGCTCTAATATGATAAAGTGCAATCATTTATTCCCACATCAAATTTGTTTTTAATCTCTTTAAGCTACTTATTATGAAAATCAGACTTTACTAAATGAAAGAAGGATACAGCCGTATATAAATAGTAAATTATCTTTATAGGCCTCACCTGGACTCACTCTGAGGCCCCCTAGATTTGTGATGCTGTGGTGGACCACTTCAATCGGATAACCACCCAAACCCATCATACAATATTTAGGCCTATTGGAGATCCTTGTCAATATCTTAATAAGAGTTAAAACATTGGGGTTATTTTGTAGAAATTAAATTTCAACCAATTCTACTAATTATTTATAGCTCTTATATATATATTTTTTGTATTCACGATAAGATATGTTTAATTATGCATCAAAATACACCAGTTTTTAAGCGCAAATTTCATACTCAATTCAAATAAAGCATAAAAAGCCAACTGCGTTAGGCCGCTCTTTATGTCCGAGTACATTTTCCTCTAACCTACTATAACTTTTAAACCAATTAATGTATTTAAACTAAACTTGGTACGCACATTTTAAATTGTTATTTAGAACCAAAATTCCAAGGTAAAAATCATTAGAATAGCATTTCCTTTGCACTTAATAGGTTTTCAGGGTGACGTGGTGGTCTAGAGGTAAGGTGTCAGACTTCTGTGCTGGGGGTCATGGGTTCAATCCTCGGTCACAACACTGATTTATCTGATTGCCAAACCCCTCCTTCACCTCTGACAAGACGTGTGTTACTCAAAACTTGTGAATGTGGGAAATGCCAGTTCTCCACCGTGGTTAGGATCCCACGTTAAACTCTAAGTCCTCCATTTCATCTCACAATCGCCCTATCATTACACATTAGCGTTAGTGCTTATAACCCGAACGGGTAGTAAGACGTGATAATAATAATAATATAATAATAAAAATAATAATAATAACTATGTTGTCCCACCAGGGCGTATCAGTGTAATTTAGCACATGCGATTTCCTTTGTGATTTTTCCATCCTCTTCCCATGCTAACGCGCGTGCATTTCTTTCGAATAGTTCGTTAATAATCTTTGTGTCAAACATACTTTATTTTTATGGTGTAATACATCTTACTACCCATCCGTGATATTAGCATATTTACATTAATGGGGGAGAATAACTAAGGTATAGTATATAGTAGACTAGCAGAAGTACCCGACGTCGCTTGGAATAACCATGTGATCCATTGCAAGGTTACCCCTTAGCAACGATTTTATTTTCTTCAAACAAACAGAAATGAAATCTTAATTTTATTTCTTCTGGCCCAGTTTTTAATTAATTTTAAAAAATCAAATAAACATTTTAAAATTCCGGCCTCGAGATGCACATGTTCGTGCACAGGGGCTATTAATTTTAAAATTTCAAACCTTTGCGTGTGAAGGATATCGTGCAAACCACATGACAGACACACACACTCTTACTTGTATTAATATATAATACTAATATGTACTCACATATTTTCGAGGAATAAGGGGAAACCACAGCAAAAAAAGCCTAAGTATAGCAAACAAGGATTCGAACCCTGATCTTCCCATCACCGGAAACCCAGCCCAATGCGGGGCTGACGCGTTTGTTCATACGAGTTTTGTACGTACTTTTTTTTTCTAGCACCACGTCTTACTACCCGTTAGAGTTATACGCATGTGTACTAATTATTCCAATGTGTCAGGGATTATGAAGGCTAAATTTAAAAGAGGTGTTACCCAAATTTGCGTGGAGAGAGTGGAAAATCATTTAGGGAAACCTACCCTCAATACACCAGACCGGTATCGAACCCCCATCTCTCTGTAATCAGCAGTCTATTTTATTGCGAGAGGGACTCCTTATACCATACGTCCATTGGAGCAAGTAACATACTAACTTAAAATTTATAATATTATTGCTACACTGGTAGTGTATTTGTTTATTGCGAGCTCTGTTTAAACATGAGTGTAATTTGACTAAACTCAGTGATGGCAAATCTATGGCACGTGAACATGATTTGGATGGCACACTGACATGAAAAAAATCAAATATAACTTTTCCCTACGTGGTATAATTTTTTTAAGTCAATAATATTTCTTTATTCATACCATTCAACGTCATGTCATGTCACAATGCACTATTTGAAGTTAACAATCATAAATCGTCTTGGCTTGCACTTAAGTGCATCGCATGTGCTGTTGGCGACAAGTTATTGAGAGAACATAAATATCTTGTCTAGTAAAATACAACATGTTTCAAACTAAATTGTAAAAGATTATACAAGTTTTTGATTGTAATATATTTTTATGTATACATACATAAATTTAATGTAATTTTTTTTTACTGAAAGTATTACTATTAATGATATTAATTTATTGAAATTACTGTAGTCTATGTAGCTCCCTTTGGCTATTTAATACATTTTATTGTTTTAATTTAGGCAGTATTAAAGTATTTAGGGTGACCTGGCGGTCTAGGGGTAAGGTGTCAGACTTCTGTGCTGGCCGCCGGGGTTCAATCTTCGGTCCCAGCACAGATTTATCTGATTACCAAGCCCTTCTTTCACCTCTGACAAGACATCTTGTGAATGTGGGGAATGCCAGGTCTCCACCGTGGTTCGGGTTCCACGTTAAACTGTTTTAAGTCCTCCATTTAATCTCACAATCACCCTACCATTACACATTAGCGTTAGTGCGTATATCCCGAACGGGTAGTAAGATGCGGTGCTAATAATAATAATTAAAGTATTCAGGTTACGGATAATCATTATATTTCATAATATTACGTGTTTTTATTTTTAAATACCCATTCAAACCAACTTAAAATAGAGGTAGAACTCCAGACTAGCTCTAAATTCAGCTAGTCTTTCAGCGGCGCTCTGGACGGAAAAGTTTCGCCGTCCCTGCCACCACGCGCACCCTACAGGCCAAGGGAAGTTTGTTTAGAAAGAGCTCATGTCAGCGAATTGGCTGGTATTCCTTCAGTCATAAACTCGCATCATGATCACATACAATCAAGTCCCGGCGATTGCGGAGGTGCTGATGTGGCAATCGTTATTTGCAGTCCGACGTGATCATATTACTTCAGGCGCTATCAACCTCGTACAAGAAAATCTACATGAAAATAAATAAATAAATAAATAATGTTACCTCGTCTACAAGGAAAATCTTGTAGTATATAAGAAATATTTTAATAAATTTATTCTAACCCTCTATGATGAGGATTCTCTTATGAATTCTTTATTTTATTAGTAATATTAAATCGTCTACTCCATTCTCTACACTTTTGCTAAGTTATTAGTTCATTTGTTTTGTGAGTCAAAGGTCACGTGTTTGATTTCTGGTATGGTCAAATCATTTTTGACTGGGGAAATTAGTACTACCCCTTTAACAGTTAAGAATTGAAGGCCCGGCGACTGGGTGTTATGTCTGTTTCAGAACAAACTATTCTATAAGTATGTGATAAAACAATTAGTTTGTTAGTCTTAATCTGGGGATAGTGGAATTCGCCTTAATGGTGTCCCCACCTTAGAAACGAGTTACTCCATAAGAGGCCGGTCAACACTTGTTTACATGGTAAAACTAAATAAAAGATTGTGACAAAACCGTTCTATGGATTTGAAATCGGCTTT
>CABFVX010000770.1:5799-36960 GCA_902151425.1 Timema shepardi
ACTCAGAAACATTTTAAAATGTAAGCTTTGACAGTGGCGTTTTCAGGCCATTATGGACACCAGGAATTAAGATATAAAATAATAAACATATAAATTATACAATACATACAGTAACCCCGTGGCTTCTTTGGTGCTGACTGACAGTTCCCAACCGACTTCTGACAGTCAACAATTAGGTATATACCTAAATTTTGACTGTCAGAAGGGACAACTGCTAAACACATGTTTTTGCAGATCATATGGTTCGGCGTAGGGATACAAAATTTGGTCCAGTAACTTTTCAAAGCCGTCAGCTGTGAGCTGTCAGTCAGCACCAAACAAGCCATGGTGCTACTGTAGACACTAACCCATTAGCATTGATTAATTAACAGTATAACATTACCTTAGGATCACAATGAAATTAATTCAATAACAGTGTACCTTTTTAAATTTGTTTATATTAAGAAATGAGCAGGCCATTAAAGAACATTCACGAGGCTGAGGCTGACCGAATAGCTCTGAAGCAGTGGGGAATTTTATAAGTGATGGGAGCAAAGAGATTGAGAGGCGAGGGAGGACATGCCAATGTTTTTAATTGCCTAGCTAGCATAGACGGCCTACACACACAAAGAATATTCTTACGAGGCTTTGTAAAAATATTTGAAACTGTTGAGCATTTCCACATGATATAATATAATATGTTCGTTTATTTGATTTGTGGCTTCAGAAAAGTGTGTAATTTATTTCCCTCGAAAGTGGGATAATTATATGTCCCACAGAGAATCTTGGGGACAGCAGGTCACGTTCACTCATAGCGGGACATCTGGTCACCTTAGTTTAAGGTGCCACTTGCAAAAGAATGGGCCAATGATGAAGGGGAGACTGGGGTTAAAATCTCGGTTGGATTGATGGTGGTTTTTGTTAAATGGTTTTCTATTGTCTCTGAAAATTGGGGTACAATTCCTCTAAAACTCATCCTTTCCCATCCTAAACACACAAATATAATTTGTAATGTACATAATACTAACGGGGAAGATGTGGCGAATCTAAAAGAATAACCAAGGTTTTATTTAGCCTAAACCTCGCTTAAACTAAAAAACAATTACATACGTTTAGACCTGTAAATTGTTTTTGAAATTATTTAAAGATGAAATATATCGTTTATCACCTGAAGAGATTAAACACACTTTTAACAAAAATCATTTTTAACGAATGAGACACTTTTCAAAAAAAAATTGTATACCATAAATATGGACACCGATTGCCATTGCCTATAGCAGGTATATATTTTATATTCTATTATAGTAGACTTTGATCATAATACCTATTGTACGGTGATCGAGTGAGATCCATTTGACTCCCGCGCACGCCAGTTGCCACTGACCTAACCGAATAGATAACTGATATCAAGCAGGTGGACACTGTACACTCCCTGTAAAGTCAGCTAGTCCTTGAATTGGAGCGCTGAAGTGACTGGATTGAAAACTAAATATAACCTCTTGGAGTAAGACAATGTCAAGTATATATTCATATTACTTTGTTTAGATTTGTTTTAGGTACCTACCAGCTCAAAAATAAGTAAGAAAACTCATATGGGAAAAATATATCAATATATTATATTAAATGCTAATATGTTAAACAAAACATAATAAAGCAATAGCTTATTCTAGAATGTTTCACTTTCTATGTAAATATTTTAAATAAGTTTTTCAAACCATAGCACAGTTAAATTTTTGTTTAGTTTGTACAAGTCTAAATAAATAAGCTTAAGGACAATGGATTATGAGGTTGACTTTTAAGGAACTTTTTTTTTAAATACTTAACAGCGGATTTGATTTGGAAAAAATAAACAAGTGTAGTTATATTTTAAAATAAATAATTGTCAAATCTAAAATTTGCACGGCTTAACAAATGTCTGTTAAATTATAAAGTTAAAATACAACTAATTTATCATCTGATCAAATCATTCTAATTCAGGTATCAATAGTTATTTCATGTAAGAATACTAACAATCTTAAGTCCAGCCTTGGGGAATAGGCCTAATTATTGAAATAATAATAAAAATATGTATATTATGGTTTCTTGAAACACTTAATAAATTGGTTTCCTTTGTGTGGTTAGTAGTTAACATAAACTAATAATAGAATATAAGACATTGCATTTGAATTGAAGGAACTACTCTGGCCAAGAGATTCTTTCCAGAGTCATTGTTGGGGGAAAAATGTTAAATCGAGAAGAAGAAGAAATATTTAGTGTGGAATTTGTAGTAGAAAAGTATCATAAAAACAAATCGTCTGCGTAAGGAGGTTAAAAATATGTAAAGAATAATGCTTGGGAAAATTGTTGATATCACCTCAATGATGTTCTGGGATGTCATCTTGTCGAAACCATGAGTTGGTCCAAAACTCAACAGTCAAAGAATTATTGTTGTAGAGGTCTACAAATGGTATAAACTTGATACCACGTTTATTACTTTAAACTTTGTTGTTAAAAGCTCAACATTTTTGCGGCACTTAAATATTGTATGTCTTTCTCTATTCATCTCCAAGACGCCAGTCCCGTTTCTTTTTTCCAAATCCCTCCTCCTAGCAGTTCTCGTCGAGGCCCCAAAAATCTCGTGGTTATGATGGTATTTAAATATTTAAGGTATACATTTGAAATGCGAGGTTAGAAATATAGGAAATTAAAGTAGTAACAGAGAAAATCCTGGCGGAAATAAATAATAATAAGGAACTTTGATAAAGATGAAACGATTATTGAATATATGCACGGTCTGACATCTGCCAGGTTTTTTTTACGTTTAGCATATGATCATTGTTTGTAAACAAATCCCATTCCTTCTTTTCCTCGCTGGCCCTTAGATTAATATTGCACCAAATCGCATGTTGTCACTTCTCCCTCGTTTCTTCTCCAACCCTGGTCTGGTTAGTAACTAGAGGTCTTCCATCTACGTTACCGGTCTTAGTGTGTGTATCTTCTTCTTGTCAAGTCGGCCATCATGGATCTCGTTAGAGTAAGTAGGGATGGGGAAAACTGCTCCTTTAGGGGAGGAGGAACAATCTACTACTGCTCCACTACTGGACCTGTTTCTTTTACCTGGTCCTTTTTGTCACAGTAGCTATATTCATACCTACTGCCAACCTAGTTTTTTTTTAGCGGTGCGTCTACCACCCGTTCGGGTTATACGCATTTATTCTAACTACACCAACGTGTCAGGGATTAAGATGGTTAATTTTAAAGGAGGTGCACCCACATGTGTTTGGAATGAGTGTTGAAAACGTTTAGGAAAAATCACCCTCAGTTCACTCAACCAGAATAGAACCTTAATCTGTGTCAGTGGCAGTCCAGTTTAGTGTGAAAATGAAGCCAGAAACCAAAAGTTGGCCACCTTTTTGATATCTCGGGCCATATGAGTTCAAAAAAAATCTTTGGCTAATTTGAAGAAAGTAAACAAAAAAAAGTTCAATTTTACATTTCTCCTGTAGTAATTAGTTATTAAGTCCATATTTTTGAACAAATTGTTTGTTTGCTAAATATTTTGTTAGCTACTTAAAATCAGTAGACAGTAAGTTTCTGACCCTTGCCTTAAATCATTTTATCACCAAGCGGGCCCCTTCAATCCTGATCTCGATGCTGTAACAATAGCACAAAATATCCACTTCCTTTATAGTATACGAGCTGGTGACCTGGTGGTCTAGGGGTAAGGTGTCAGACTACTGTGCTGGCGGCCGGGGCTCAATCCTCGGTACCGGCCCAGATTTATCTTATTACCAAACCCTTCCTTCACCTCTGACATCTTGTGAATGTGGGGAATGCCAGGCCTCCACCGTGGTTCGGATTCCACGTCAAACTATAGGTCCTTCATTTCATCTCACAATTACCCTACCATTACACACTAGCGTAAGTGCGTATAGCCCGAACGGGTAGTAAGACGCGGTGCTAATAATAATATAGTATACGACTGCTCCAAAATATCACCGGAGCATAAAGGAAAAAAGGTTGCTCAGGACCTGTTACAGCGTTGTCTGCGACAGAGACGAGAAGCAAGGTTGCTTTGGACCTGTTCCGGCACTGCCTGTGACAGAAAGATGAAGAACAAGTTTACTCCGGACCGGTTACAGCGCGTATTTGATCCGTGGACCAGTGACAAAAAGGAACAGCTCCTTTCGTCTGTCAGGAATAGGTTGTAAATGTGACGTCAGAGGAGCAGTGACAAAGGAGCAGGTTGTGATTTTACAACCTATTCGTAGTTCTGAGCGAGGGTGGCTCCGGGGTCGGTCAGGGGGACGATTGGTACTCCAACAGGGTTACGTATAGACATTTCCATACGTAGCCCTGGTGGGAAACAAAAAATAAACTTTTACCAGTGGGCGATTTTTACCCTCTGGTACTAATACATGAATGAGGGGAACAAATAAACAATTTTTGGCTTGGGTTTGTGTCTGAGACTATTATAGGTTTAGAGTGTACTATAGTTCATTTCGGTACAGTTGTTGAAACAAATAATTAGAACAAGCGGTGGAGAAGGACGGGGGACATAAGGAAGAGATCGTATACGATAACGAGGGACTAGACAGGGAGACATCGGTCCCCAGTTCGACGACCGGGCAGGACACAATTATTATCTTTATTGAGAGGATGGACACTTACAAGCACAACGGTGAATACACATGCAACACAGACAAGTAATTCAAATAAAATATACCTCGCCTCTACTCTACTTCAGAGCGAGGCGGGTGCTAAACATGACCAAGCCTCTTGGTGGCGTGAATACCGTAGCTGTCTCTTTTGAGTTGTTAATAATAGATGTGATATATGATATTGAGGTTGTTATGGTTTTTTAATATAACTGTAACACAGGAAAAGAAAGAAAAAATACTGTTTGTAGTGAGAACAGACCAACCCACAACGGCTGTTTGGTGGGGTTAGGGACTAACACACGACGATATGCAATGTATAGTAATAATATTATAGGGAGTTTGTTCGATATTTGTATATATTTCAGGAATTTAGACATCTGACGAAATAAGATGGTAACAAGCAGTGGCGCACCAACGAGGGTCGTAAGCCCCTTAGGAACAGTTTTTTATTTTATTTTTAATTCAGCTACATTTATGAGTGACAACACACCTTGTGTAACATTACGTTGTATAATGGACCCCGCCCCGTGATGACGTAAACGCACGTATCGCAGTAAATCATACTACCCGCTCCAATAAATACAACTCAATTAGGATCCCTACAATAGTAATATTCTCTGTTGTAGTTCATGTAGGTTAATAAGACATGATAAAACAATGCTGGACAATATATTTCACTACCAACCCAATGCTATGTTAATAGTTTGTTCGTGTACTTACCAAATGATTCTGCTTACACTAGTAATCAGCAAGACTGGTCTACACCAGACAAACTAATACGACGAGTGGGGCAAGTGAGATTCGATGTGTCAACAAGACGTCCCGGCTCTCCGTTTTCAACTGGCGAATTATGAGCTGTGTAACTTTGAAGACAACAAGGAATAACTACGTACCTAACCTCTGGTGGTTGGAAGAAGAACCACCTATAAAGCATCGGAAGATTGAAGTAACTGGCTGATATTCCAATGGAGCGAAATAAACAAAGGTCTACGTGACTTTTGAAGACATCGTTGACGTCACCTAGCGTGTGTTTCTGTCTCCCACCTCCCCTTTCTTGCAACGAAACNTCAAAATCGTAATAATGGCGATTCGTGTTTTGGACTCTAATTTATTTTCAACTCTAATAATTTTTGTATATAAAACTTTAATCTTCTGTTTCTAAAACTATCTTATTTTGGTCGTTCTATTTAAATCAATATTCTACTTTTGGTATGTCGCCACCTAGGTGCTAGGGTTCTTTTTGTAATATTCATTCACGTTGATATCCACAAAGTTAATTGATTCGAAGTTTGTAAGAGTTAAAATTAATATGTTTGATATTGTGGATAATTGTATTAATGTTTCCTAATCATCGAAGTAACGTTTCTTATTTAATTTGCTTTTTGAATAATCGTAAAGTAATGTAACTATTATTTTTTGTTTGTGTTATCGATGACTTTAATTAACTATTTCTCGTTTAAATATCTTTTTCTAATGTATGTCCCATTAGGACATTTGAAATATTGTTTATTGTTTGGTTCCGTATTCTGAGTCAGGATCAGATAGTCCCGCGGGAGTTTGACTAATGTCTGTAGCCAAACTCTCGCGTTATGTAATTTCCGTATATAATGTTTTCAAAGTTAAAATAACGTAAATTATATCTTCGTTTTTTGTGAATAACAAAACCTTTTGTAACCATTTCAAGGTGCCCATTAGGCCCTTATAATCTTATACCGTATTTAATTTCATACGTAATGTTGTTGTCTCATATAGACTGAACCGTCAGGATAATGCTTGGATTTCAAGTTTCTGTAAATATACCTGCGACTTATTGTTGTTGTCTCATATAGACTGAACCGTCAGGATAATGCTTGGATTTCAAGTTTCTGTAAATATACCTGCGACTTATTGTTGTTGCCGCCGAGTTTAATTTCCAACATAACTCATTAAGATATAATGAGACCATGTACTGTTATCTGCGTTCTTGTTATTAATGTGAATAAACTTCTCATATTGTTGCTTTTAAATATTTATAATAATTTCCCCGTAACTTGTTCCCTAGATTCACTCTCTCCCTTTTATTATTTTCACTGGCCGGGTAGTAAGAGGATACAGAGAGGTTGTAACACTTGTCAAAGTAAGTCACGGGAGATGTTTGTAGCTGCGTTGGAGCCGTAGAGTGTAGAGAGAGCAACACGCCACTGGCGAATGCACGGATATTGGCGGCGGTTTGGTGCAGGGTTGCCGGCGAAATTAGTGCATTCGGGACTTCCCTAACTGGGCTACTTGCGACTTTTTGGGTTCTATAGTTTTATTTTAGATCCGCTTCGGAGCCTGCGTGGTCTAACACGCCATTCTAGTGTTAGACTAGACTGCCGAAGACAGGGATATCAGGGTTCGATTCCGGTTGGGTGCACTGAGGGTGGTTTTACTAAATGGTCTTCCACACAAGTGTGGGTGCATTTCCTCTCAGTTAAATCTTCCAAATTCCTTAGCCATTAGGGTAATTAGTACATAGGTGTATAACCTGAACGGGTAGTAAGACGTGGTGCTAATAAAATAATACAAAAATCATAGGAATGGGGAGGGTTGAATTTAGAGGAAGTTTATACCCACATTTACGTGAAGTGAGAGTGAAAAATTATTTAGAGAAAACTACCTTTAATCTACTCAACCGGGAATCGAATTCTGATCTCCCAGTCATCGGCAGTCCAGTCTATTGTGAGAGTGATGCCTTAGACCGTGCGTCCACGAAAGTGGGTAGTGAAGATGTTATATCATTCTATACAGTTTTTTGAATTTTACTTTCATGCTCCCTTGATGAATATTCGTAAATATGAAACATGACACCTACACACGGCAATCGAACCAGGGACTATTGGCTTAGTCTACCGATGCTCTACCAGAGAGCTATCCAGGATTCATCCCATGCTAAGTATAATTCTTCACGCATTTTTAAGGCAGAGTCTGTGATGGATGTGCGTAAATCAATAGCTACCAATGAACTATCATCAATACTTGATACCACAGCTACAGCTCGCTGACTCAAGGAGGCCGGCTTTATGTTGCGGAGTAAAATAACATTTGTACACGAAAGTAAATAACATGGAGTTGAGTTAAAGTTCGTACAGTTGTTTTTGGTGTTTTTCTAGCACCGTGTCTTACAGCCCATTCGGGTTGTAAGCTGTTCGTACAGCTAATCGTACATGAATAGAGAAGCTTAGAACATGGAAATTATCTTTTAGTTGCGAATGTAGCCACTCAGCCATGTGAATATGGTTGGAGTGAGCTATCTCAGAAATGTATGTGAAAAAACTCGTATGGATAGAGTCAGTATTGAATGTGTGCTGAAGATGTCCGGTTTGAAAGGGAACCCAATACGTCAATGTGAAAGAAGCGACTTATGTTGGGCATGTTGAGAGGATGAGTGTAAATAGTGTGACAAGAAAATGTATGAAGGTAGAGTGTGTGGATCAAAAGGAAGGAGTAAGTCATGTAAGACGTGGTTAAATGTTGTATACAAATGTGTTAAAAAGAGAAACAATAAGAGTTTTAAGAATAAGAAAGCACGTGTGACTCGGTATATTATTATTATTATTAGCACCGCGTCTTGCTACTCGTTCGGGTTATACGCACTTACGCTAATGTGTAGGGTGATTGTGAGATGGAATGGAGGACCTACAGTTTAACATGGGATCCGAACCACGGTGGAGGCATGGCATTCCCCACATTCACAAGTTGTGAGTAATACACGTCTTGGACTCGGTATATTGATGTTGTTAAAGCGAAGGGGGTATGCAAGGATAAGGAAGTGTGGAGAAAGTTAGTGAGGATGGATTAAGTCAGGAGTTGTTTTTTGAATTAGATGAACAGTTTCTTGCCTACACCGTAAGGGAACGGCATGATCATGTATATATGTATGTATGTATGCATGTATGAATGACGGCCAACTACATGCCTGAGAGCTCGGGAATTGGGTAGTGAGCAAGTTTTTCTATTGACCACTAAGTTATAAGCTATATTGTTTTCACATAAATTAGCTTGAATATAAAAGGTTTTCTATAATATTATTGGATTTCAAGAAACTTATTTGATAGATAATGATTTGAATCTTGTTTGGCTATTAAATTTGTCTTTTATTTGATTTTTACCAAACCAGTAGTGTGTGGTGGCTCTATTTTTTAAGTCATTAATTACTTCCTTTACAATATTCGGAAGACCTGTACCGAAAAAAATATAAAGTCGAAAGTGAAGTGATAATTGAAATGCAAGTTACAACATAACAATAGGGTAAGGTATTATTATTTCAAGTCTGATTTTTTACTTTCTCTCGACACCTCGGAGAGAAGGTATTGTGATCTTCAGAAAAATCAAACTCAAGATTTTGATAAATGTCGACATTTCATGAACCTCTGAAAACAAAAAAATTATTTTCACAATGCTGTCTATCTGTCTGTCCGTCTGTACCTCAAGCTAGAGCAGAGACTATTTTACCAATTGAGCTAAAACTTGGTATCTAGATTTTTCAAAGGTGCACCCGAGGGATTTTTGAAATTATATATTCAACTCTAAATTTAAGGGTAGTTTACTGAAGGGCAAAATAAATATATCTATGTCGATTTTCTCGAATTCTTGTGCCACGCCTGGTGCTGGCAACTCGGAAACTTGTGAGGCTCATTTCTCATGATAGCTTTTATATTGAGAAGCTTTAAACCACCATTTTAAAATGGCACATGATGTTAACGTCACATTAACAATGCTACCCAAAGTAATACCAGCTTACCACCTTATTTCCCCATCAGAACCAAACCATTTTTGCTTTTTTTTTCTCTCTGCAATGCATTGTTTTCGAGATATTATGGTGGAAAGTTTTCAAATGAACATACTGCATATAACATGAGCATATGTATTTATTTTATTGGCTCATGAATACTCATGAAATATTTAATTTACCACTAATATCATTTTACTTAGCATGATATAGCACTGGTTTTGCTAGTAAACAATAATAGCTGCTGGGCACATTGATGTGTAGTTGACCAGACCCCTGGTGAATTGTTGCCAAACTTCAATTATCTGGCCTGTTACCAAAGGCAGCCGTAGCTGTACTCCTAAGAGCATGCATGGGTAGAGGGGCGGAATCTTAAAAGGAGTGATTTGACAACTAGAAAAAAATGTATTCGATACAAATTATACCTAGTTATTTTCAATTAAGAGAAATGAAAGAAAAAAACCATTTTCTTTGTGCCAAGAAGCACTTATGCCAGTTTTAACTCTTAAGGAATTTGGTGTATATACTTTTACAACATATTTTTTACTAACTGTCAATTATAAGCTTTGGGGAAGACAGTTTCATAGTCTAGCCTGACACTACCCCCCCCTCTGAATCTTAATTTTATCTAAGAGTCCTGAATTCAAATCTTAGAAAATATGATTTAGTAAGAAGTTAACTATCCCCAATTAGTGTGATTTTATTTTACTTTCTTTAATTTTGTTCACATTGGTGATTTATGTTGAGTTAAACCAATAGAAAGCATGAAACTTGTCTACTATTATTACAAATCTAAGGTATCTTTGTTTTATCCCTAAAGGGGGCATAAGAGTGATATATTTGGGGATAAGTTGTCTGATCTTGCAGTTAAATTCATAGTATTTGGAAGTTTTGTAATAAAAAAATTAAACATGTTAGTAATATTAACATTCTATTATCAATGTATCAATTTTCATAAAAATACAATAAATCAACATCACAAGTTATTTTTATTCTATGCTTTTTTTAAAAAAAATCTTTCTTAGCATAGTTAACAAATTTGCAAAATATTTTTTTTTCACAAATTCAATATAGATATATCTACATTGATCACATATTTATTAAAACTAGAACATACAACTTTATGTGTAGTCTATAAGACAGTATTCACATGTCTGAACAACTTTCGAGAGAGTAATATCATGAAGGCACATTTTGTACTCAGACTTGCCGCTATGCATTATAGCAAAATTGATGATAGAAACTTAAAATTTATATTGGTTTATTACACTTTATTTAATAACTACTTTTTTTTACTACTCAAGTTTTTAAATGAATTCCAAAATCTAATTTAAATAAATAGTTTACAATTTATATATACATTTTTTCAGCTTCGTAGCTATTTACATTAACTTTGTACCTTGACTTGTATTCTTATGACATTTGTTTTGTCTAGATTTGCGTGTGGAAATATATTTTCATACTAATTACATTAGTTAATGCTAAGTAGCTTAGTGCCAGTATGACAAATAATTGGCAACTAGTTTGGACTTGACTTCACAACAATCTATGTGGTAACTTGTTAGAAAAGATAATAGCCAAAATGAGTGTTCTAGCATAAAGTGTATTGACATTGGCCTTAATGGTGATTTTAAGAGCAAAGTTTAATATTTGACTCCACATGTTTAAGTGTAGGATGTTTATATAAGCTATGTCCTAGACCATTACAAAGTATTATATTAAATTAAACATTGAAATAGGGATAGAAGGGTGAGGCCTATACACTTACCAGAGAACTGTACATCTCAAAGTTGACTATTAAAACACAATAAAAACACATAATTATGTAATTTTTGGGGTACATCAGACCCCTTCTTCAACAGAATAGCGTAAAACACAAACTGGACTATGACAGCATGGCTAGCTTGATTCACAAAAAAAGTTTAGGCTTTAATTATGCAGTTGCTTATTCAAACTTGTGTCTTTACTCTTGGTAGATAGATATAATGTTGTGAATCAAGAAACAGGCAGCAACAGTATCTAAATGACCATGATCTCTCTCTAGCCATGCTGCCATAGCCCAGTATGTGTTTTGCTTTCTTCTGCTGAAGAAGAGGACTGATGTACCCTGAGAATTAAATAATTACATGTTTTAGTGTGTTTTAATTGTGAACCTTGAGACCTACATTTTACTGGTAAGTGTGTAGGCCTTGCCCTTCTTCCAAAGTATTATATTAATACTCTTAAATTGATTGCACTATAGCATAAATGTTAAAAATAACAATTAAGTTTATACATAAAACTTTCACTTCAGATTAAAAGATTTTTGTTTTCAAAATAAGTTTGTATTTTTCAATATTATGTGAGTTGTATTATTTAAAAATCTCAGGAAACTGGATGGTGGGTCATGTTCTATAAAACTTGCATTTTAAGTAAAAGGTAAATAGTGTTTCTTACATGCCTTTCCAATGAGTGGTGTCGGAAGCACAAAATGGTCGTGTTTAAACAAGTTAAACTTGTGAAACCCAAGTTCATTCAAATAAAACTTTGAATTACTATAAGAGGTAAGCAAGGTACAAATTGAGACCCCCTTTGGTTATGATATTAGAGTAAAATAATACATCAGTTATCTTAGTCCTGTAATAAATAATGTTTTTGTAATCACAAACATCATTGAATCATTTGCAGGTATCGATTTTCCTCCAGCAAAGAAGTAAGAGAAGACGTCATGTCGTTTATAACCATGTTTGAGGTAGAGTTTTGTAAAAGGTCCTTACTTGAACTCTCGGCTACAGTATTGTTTACCACCTCTCTTCTGCCCATTGTGTTACGCTGCGTTGTGCTCGACACATTATCACAACTTGCCCACGATTGACATTGCTGCACATACTCTAAAGTCCTTTGGTAGGCATCTTGCCTCATTCCCCTCACACTAACATTATCTGGTCTCATCCCCCTAGCGTTGGGATTGTTCGAGTTAGTGGAAGACTGACTGATGTCTCGACACTGTATTTCAGTCATGCTCCCCCCACCTGGATACGCAGACACATTGTGAGTACGATTGTGGCTCATGTTTGTTGTTGGCCTGATGGGAGCATTCCCGACCCCTGGAGGACCCATCTGATTGGTCTGGTTATTGCACAGAAGTGGCTGTTGTGTAGAACAAGATGACAAGTTTGAGTTCATAAAATGATGTGATCGTTGTTGATACGGGGGAGGAGGCATCTGTTGAGGCATATTACTGTAATCGACCCAACTTGATCCACAACAGCTGTTGCCATGTTGCTGTTGACACCTACAGTTAGAGCAAGATGTACCTTGTTGCTGCTGTGGAAAGTTGCTACATCGATGCTGACTGTGGTTATGTTGCTGGTAGCAGTTTCCATACTGCTGTGGGTTGTAGTTGGGGCTCTGATGCTGTGTATTGATGTTATGTTGGTTGGGGTGAGTCATGCTAGCACTGGAATATCCTCTGCTCATTTGTGCAGTCTGAATGCCCTGAACATTTTGTTGCCAACTGTTGTTTGTCTGAGGGGGTGCTGGTGCTCCAGCTGCAGGACTTGTTAATGGTTGTTGACTTAATTGAGGGGACTGTCCCCGATTTCCACCGTAGCCATTCGCCGCAGGGCTGGTGGGCATATTAGGCCCAACAAAGCCAACGTTTCCTTGGGCTGGGCTTGGCATGGATTGGCATTGAGGGCTGTTACCCAGAGGCATAGAAGGCCCAATGAATCCAGTGTTGGCTTGCGCCGGGCTTGGCATGGATTGGCACTGTCCAGAAGTGTTGGACATTGGTGTGGGAGGCCCATTATAATTGGAATGAGCTGGACTCGGCATGGGTTGATATTGTGGTGGGCTGTTAACCATAGCTTGACATTGCGGGCTGCTCATAATAGGAATCTGGTTCATATTATAGCCCATATTAGCTTGCACATTGCTTGACATGGACTGACACGGCATTGAATTGTTCATTGGCATGTTAGGACCGCTATATCCCATGTTAGTTTGACCTTGACACTGAACAGGATTACTTATATTCTGGCAATGGTTTGGATTGTTCATCATTGGCATTTGTTGATTATTATAACTGCCACTATTTTGAGGCATAGACTGTCCTATTAAACCGTTTGTGGAGCCCCGAGTCGAGCTATTTTGTAAATGAGCACCATGGCAATAAATAGCATTAGCAGGAACTGGACTTGCAGAAAGTGACTGTCCACTGAAGCTAGTGTGTACAGGACCAGCCTGAGAATGACAATTGTTGATAGGATTGGGGTTGTAATTGGCATTACTGTAGTTCCCAGAAGGTGTTGGTGGAACTGATGAATTAGAACTAGCTACTCCACTTCCCGATACCTGTCTTCCATTGTAGGTGTTATATGCCCCTTGAGGATAGTTACAGGCAGAGTGGAAGTTGTTACTGCTGCCGTTATTGTTGACATTTGTGGTTGATTTATTGCTGGATTCATCTTTAATATGATCTGCCACCTGGAATTTAAAAAAAAAAGTAAATTAAGGTAACAGAAATCTTAAAGTAATTATACTAGCTGTAACATAAACTATATTATTTTCTTCAATATTAACGCAAATTTATCAGATTAGCTGTCAACTCAACAAAATTGTTCACGACACATTTAAAAATGTAATTTTTAGAATAGAAACTAGCTTTAAATTTAAATATTTGTGTTGCCATAAATATCATGACATCAATAATAATAATTATGTATTTACAATAATATGCCAAGTAAAACATACTATTGTAAAGATGTGAAACTATTTTATTCAGCTACATCTTATGATTTGAAACTAATTTATGGCAGAATTTTTTTTATATGTCTTGAATTGAGATGAAAGTCTTCATTTTCTAAGTTATTGCTAATAATTTTCAGGGACAAATGAAAAATGGGCTAGTAGATGAATTTGATTTAATATGACTGTTTACCTTATGTGAGAATTGCAAACATTTCTCATAAAATGTCGTTGAAAACGAGTTAATTTTACCTTAATTTCATCAAGTGTTTTTTTAAATTATAAAACTCAAAATATGATAGTTTTAAATTTTGATACAATTACAACATCCCGTACATCTTGATGTAAATAATAATTTACCCGCCTTGGTAGCATAGTTAACTAATGCTCTAGTTTCGTGTTGATCAAGATTGTTGGGGACAGAGAGATCGAGGTTCAAATCTCAGTCGGGTGAACTGGGGGCATTTTTTCCTAGATGGTTTTCCTAACTCCCTCCACACAAATATGGGTTCACTTCCTCTAAGTTCAACCTTCCCAATTCCTAATTCATTAGTGTAATTAGTACTTAAGCATATAGTCCGAACGGGTAGTAAGACGTGGTGCTAAATAAAATAATATTTTGAATAACCAAACCAATTTATAAATAATGTTAGATTTCCGAGTATCTGCTACCCGCCTCAGCATTCCTGTATATTACAATGTATTTTAATATAAACAATTCAAAACCCTTTAAGAATAAGTTTGGTTGCTATTAATAGCATGTGGCATCACCCCGTTATCAGAATTTGTTTTGTACTGTGCAATGTGATAAATTCTTGATTGTGTTAGTTGGGGCAAATCATGCCTTAAAATGGGCAATTAATACTTTTGTTTAAAGTAATATTCCATTTTACTTATTACATGAACATGTTTCTTTAAGTCAAACCCATTTTCGATTTTTGAGGTATTTTTTTTATTATTATTTATTTTGTTATACAAGAAAGGTGGATAGAAATGTATAACAGGGAATTAACTAAGTGTGGCTTTTATATTGAAAAGAAGAACACAGTTCACATTTTAAATTGCTGCCATTGGACAAGAAGGCAATGAATGCTTCTTGAAGAAAATCGATTGTTACGACCCAATCCCTCGACATAGGTTTTGTTCTATTGAAATTCATCAGGAGGGAGTGTGAAATGTACAATATAACTTCCTAAAAGTGAAAACAATAAAACACAAGGGAGGCTGAGAAAGGTGAAATGTACTTGTATTTGTGAGGATAGAGAGTGGGCATTTAGAAAAAAAGCACCTTAATACACCTGGCTGGAAGATTAACTTTGTACCTCTCCATCACCAGGAAACCAGACTAGTCAGATGTAAACGTTTGTCTCCAAGCCTATCAGTACAGTTACAATTAACTTTTGAGGGGAACCTATTTTCATTTCTTGAATTCTAACAATTTTATACATAGCAAAAGTAAGAGGCAAGAACAATAAGAAAAAATGTATGTTTGTTCTATTTGTTCCTATAGTTGTTTTGTGTATCTTCTTCCAGATATAAAATATAATTATATTATAAAAACTGCAATGTCTTTCATTCAACCTTAAGTATAAAAATTGATCTCAGGGAACTCTTTATAGTTTTGTGCTCTGTAATTAAAATTGATGACACGTTAATGTTGTATAATTTGTTGATCCTTTCTATTTAGTTCTATCACATTAATAAATTCAACCAATCATAGTTAATCGTATATACCTGACTCAAGTAGTGCATCATTTCATCTGGGATGACCAGCTTGTTCTCCACCATCTCTCCCTCAGCCACCTCGTCCAAAACCACCTCCTGGTTGGGATGGTGTTCACTGCCTGGACCCTGACGAGCCACTATAGGGGGCAGCACTACACTGTGAGGCCGCGGGGAGGGTGTGGCACGCTCCGCTGCTCTACAAGGCTCAGACATGCGTCGGTTGTCGATCGGGCTGCCACTAGGAGGTGCGGTAAATCCAACTCCACTCTGTTGCAGTGACATGTTTTGGGTCTGGAGGAAAAACAGTGTATTTAGATATTTGATTTCATTAACCTTTACATTAGCAAAGTTAGTTCATCATCAGTGTCTATAAATTGTGCAACTGGGCGAGTTTGGAGATTAGAAATAAAGCGTGAATTCCAGTAAATATACTGGGGGGTGATTTTCCCTTGCCTAAAATTTCACAAACTTTCCAATAGTATGAAGTAAAATCAATCATCTTTAATACATTTAAGGCTTGAAGATGGTGAAAAATCACCTAAACATGTTGTCATCATAGAAGTGAAATTAAAATGTATATAAAATAAGGAGAAGGGAATAAAAATAATGAACAAGAAGATATAACCTTACTATAAAAAATATTAGGTTTGCATTTAATCTTCCACAAGAGTAAACTATGAATCTTTAAGAACTGATCCACTACTTTAGTAATAGCAGGCAGAACAATTTATTTTCTTATGATAAATTGCTCTCAATAGTTATTAACCTTTCCCATCCACTAGTGTCCACAAAGCTATATTTTGTAAATATGCAGCCCTTAGCTGGTTTTATCAATGGTAGGTTCTTAATCATCATTTACCTCCTCTTAGGCTGCCCATGGAGTGATAACAAACGGGGTGTTAACTGTTTAGTGCCCACTACAACCATAGGAACCCAGATAGTGTCAACCCACACAATCTAGCCTCTTAGTAAAACATTGTTCCTACCTGCAGCACAAGGTTAGAAGTAGAGTAGATGTTATCATGATGTCCCAAAGCTCTACTGTGCAACCGATACAGGTGGTTGGTCATCCCAGAAGTTAGGAGATGGTTACCAGTACCACTGCCGGTCGCAGGTACTCCTGAACTACTCAGCTGACTGGAGCGTCTGGAACTACCCGGGGAGATGGGGTCGTAAAACGAGGTCACACGGCCACTGCCAGGACGAACACACGCCGACGCCTGGAAAATAACAGTTGTGGTAACATTATCATCTCAACAGTCTATAGATTTACCTTCTAAACATATATTTTAGAACAGTTTTTTTGAGGTTATTTTATTTTTGTGAAAAAGGTAAAATTTATATGAAATATACCATTACTACTTTGTCCTGTTTTATTCAGATTTAAAGAATTCTAGAAAAACAAGAGATTTTAAAAAAGGTCACTAATGAAATAACTCAAATCTTTGGGTGTGCATTATGTATAGTGGCTATAAAACTTTTAATATAATATTCCCTGACTTTTTCAGGTTTCTGAGACTACAATGAAAAAAGTCTGACTACCTTTTTTTCACTTTTCTTGTTGAATAGCAATTTTTCTCGGTTTGTTAAACTAATTACATATTTTCAAAAACAATCCTAAAGGCTACCAAACATCAACATAATTATAAGTTATTTTTACAGTATCTACTGTGTTTAATGTTTTAGTTATTAGTTTTAGCCCTGTGTAAAAGTGTTATAAAATATGCCTTCTACAACCAACTCATGTTAAGAATGCCATGTCCAGGCAATGCATTTTGTTAAGATAGAAAAACAAAATCTCATTTTTGTTTAAATGTTGCAGAATTAGTCATGTGTTTAAATTATCTGATTTTTACCTTATTTTTGATTAAATTCTCTGGCAGTTCCCTGTTTACCCCGACATCAAACAATTTCTTAACTTTTACCCCCGTATGTGGCCACCATGATATAACTTTTAAAACCAGCCAAACCAACTCACAACCCTAAACCAGCTTTGGCTCTTAATGACACAAGATATATACTGTACATGGATATTTCAATGGGCAAAATTTTAATTTGGTATTTTATTTTAATCCAAGTGGTAGCATTGAAATACTGGTAGTAAATAGAAAAATAATTTCTCGTGTCTCACCTGACTGGCCTGACTACTCCTACGGCTGGAACCCATCTCTCCCGACTTCATGCTGCCATAATATGTGCTGACTGTTGAGTTGCTATCCCTGCGCGAGTTGGGTTGTTGTGCTACCAGTCCTGGTGGGGCCAACCTCAACTGAAGGTCAATAAGTTGGGTCTGAGTCTGAGATGTTGGGGAAAGTTTCGTGCCCTCCATCTTGAGATCTGTGATGCGTCGATTCAGGTCACCAAGGTTCGGGGGAAGGAGTCCTCTACGTACACCTGTTGGTGAGAACAAAACATATTATCATTTTATTAGAGTTGTGTCAGATACATTATCTTACTACTTTACTTTCTCGAATCTGAATTTTAAATTTACCTTTGATTTTCGAATCCAAATCTGAATCGTGGAAAAAATTATCAACAAAAGAGGAGACCTAATAGAATAATAAAAAAATACAGCTAGTAACAATCTTGACATTCTTTCTTATAGAGGCTGTTTCACTCGCTCTTGGTCCCTGAATGCTTCTCATACACCAATTATGTCCATTAGTTTGAAAGTTATAAGGAAAACTAAAGGGTCAAAGAGTGAAACAGGCTACTTTACCTGTGATGGTTGGTAGTGGAGTCAAAAAGAACATTTTGAAAGCGTGATACATAGAAAGCTGGACTATTACCTGTGATGTTCGGCAGTGGAGGTAACGTTGAAATGCCTTTTGCCTGCAGCCTAGTTTTGAGTCTGTTCCTGTTATTCCTGTCTGTCACAGGTAGATTATTAGGTTGATCTCCTCCTGTTCCCACCACTGCTCTCAAAGCCACGGGAAGATCAGGCAGCTGAAACAAATTGTTGGAAAGTCTAAGAAAAACATAATAAAAAATCAACTTACAATAGTCACGATAGTTCAAGTTCCATACAATCCAAAGTAGACATACACCCGGTACACATCCTCAAAACTCAAGAGTTTAATGCATTTTTTACTGTCAACTTTATTACTATATTTCACCACATGAAAGTTGCATTTTTATGTCTAATTTTTGTGGAAAAAAGTGGGGTGCGACCATTATCTGAAGCTTTAAAAAATTTAATATATCGCTAGCAAATGATCACTAGTTTATCTTACGCGAGAAGATATGAATCCTACCATATGATGTGGCTTATACTTAGTAGCTCGCTTCCCTACCAACTCCCCTTGATACCAACCATGCAACTCTTTCAGAAATATACCTACTGGCAATGCACACACGCTCAGAATTTTAGGATTGCAGTACACTAAAAGACAACTGTGCATCCAAGGTCAACAGGTATAAATCTTTAGTGGTGCGTGGAAATGAGGGAGGCCTCTGTTTACCTTTTAAATTGACGTGATGAACAGGACTATACCATATGACAACTATGCAATGAAATTTTATAAACTAATTTTTGGACTTAATAAACCAATTATGTGATTACGAGTATTAAGTGGTGAAATACAATATTTAATACACGTAAAAATACATATATTTCTTTCGAATGTTTCTGGACACAGAAATTTAAACATCTTATATTTGTTCTTATTGCTAATTGGTGCCCTCCACTAAAAATTAAATAACCCCAAGTAACCATTATAGTGGCCCTGTTTACCTCTATCTCCTCCCTTTCATCCACCCAGTCATCTGTGTCGACCAGTCCAGGGAGTGAGGAGTGGTTTTGGTTGCTGGTGCTGATGTTGCAATCACTAACAGGGTCATCCATACCCGCAGAGCTATGTTGAGTCCCACTCATGGGGCTACCTTGCTGCCCAGGAGAGTTGGCCTCCTGAAAGGAAATTAAATGCAATGATATATTGGAGATTGGGCTTTCAAAATTAACTTACTTTATTTTATTCACAAAAGGGGATGAGGAAACAATAATAATCATTACGAGGACTTGACAGGATAGGATAATAAATGAGGGGGTGAGAGGAATAATTAAGGAGTCAGTGCAGGAAAGGATAGAAAAGTCATGACTAAGCTGGCAGTCATGTGAGGAAAATACAGGAGGGGAAGATTTAAAAGAAAATGTTAGATATTGAAGTGAAGGCAGAAGGCCAAGAGGAAGACCAAGGGAATGGTGGCTGAGGGGATTGCAAAGGAGAATGGAGGAGAGGTGGAGGATAAGGAATATGTTGGAGAGGTTTATGTTCCAAACATACCCGGCCAGTGGCTGTAAACTGTTCATGATAATGGTGGTTATGATGATTATGACTAGAACCCGGATCCATTTGTGCTTAAAATTTGCTAAACATTAAAATATGTTATTTGTGTGTGTTTTTTTTCTTTCAAACCAAAGCACACACATGATTGTTGAAATAAATACAAACCAACTAAAACATAAAAAGATAAATCTAAATATATGATACTTTGAGTGTGTTTCAATGACACAATATGCTAGTGAAAAGGTCTAAGCATGTTCGAGAAGAAATGATGCAATTAGGATCGGTCCCTCTCCCCCTCCATTTAACACCAACTAAATGGATTTAGGTGATGACTTGGCACTTAATATGGTTATAGAGCTAAACTACGATGTTTTACCTCAGACTTGATGCTGGGGCTCGAAAGACTGGCTGTCTTGCCACTCATCATCTCCTCACTGTGAGGGCTAGAGTCCAAAAGACCCCCGGTGCCCCCTGGTCCGTCTTCTGTCCCGTCACCGGCACCCTTGTGCTTCTTGTTGGCATAGAACTCTGCCCCATGGACTGTCTTGACATGTTTCCTCAGAGAACTTGGGTCTGTATACCTCTTGGTGCAGCCAGGCGCCTTGCAGACATACGGTTTCTTTGGACACACAAACACAGAATGTCATTACTACCTAAGTTCAAACCAAAGATAGATCAAATTAGCTTTAACATTGAATTTTAAAATTATGTATTTTTTTAGAATTGTTTTGTTTGTAAGTTACATAGCTGTTTTATATATGAAAGACAAAAATATTATTCCATGTCATATAATTTGATGGCTTTATTTTTGTTAGATGGAAATCATAAATATGATTCTGCAGTGACCCTAGAGCAATATGGGAAGTGGGAACACAAGAATAGCACCAACAAAATGATCTACACATGTTCTGATGTAATGCAATATTTAAGTAGGTAGCAGTTTGTTATTTCAATACCAGTGTCACACTAAAACTGAGGTAGAATGTATCAAAAGTGCATTATGAGCAACCTACGAGTTTTTGTATTTATATCTAAGTGAGATTAGCCTTTATTCAATTAAGATGTAAGAATTATCACAGTTCTGAGTCAAAGGGTATAGGGAACTAGAACTAGCTTTCCTTAAACAAGTAGGTTTTTTATAGCCATGTTTTAAGCAAGTAGTTTTTTATCATTGCTTCTTAAGAAAGTAGTTTTTAATCATCGCATCTAAAGCAAGTAGTTTTTTTTTATCACTGCAACTTAAGCAAGTAGTTTTTTTTATCATTGGTTCATGTATAAAGTGAATATTTTTTGTTATCACTGTGTCTAAAACAAGTAGTTTTTATAACATTGTGTCTAAAACAAGTAGTTTTTTATCAATGTGTCTTAAGCAAATATTTTTTTATCATTGTGTCTAAAGCAAGTAGTTTTTATAACCATGTAATAAGCAAATAGCTTTTTATATCATTGCATTTTAAGCAAATAATTTTTGTATCACTGTATTAAGCAAGTAGTGTTTTTCATCACCATCTTAAGCAAGTAGTTTATCATCGTGTTTAAGCCATGTCATTTTTATCGCTGTTTCTTAAGCAAGTAGTTTTTTATAACTGCATCTTAAGCAAGTAGCTTTTTATAATTGCCTCTTAAGAAAGTAGTTTTTAATCATCGTGTTTAAAGCAAATAATCTTTATCACTGCTACTTAAACCAGTAGGTTTTTTATAATCATGTTTAGGCAAGTAGTTTTTTATCATTGCTTCTTAAGAAAGTAGGTTTTTTATCGCTGTCTTTTAAGCAAGTAGTTTATTTTATCATTGTGACTTACTACCTGTTCAGATTGTAAGCGTATATGATAATCACTCTAATGGGGTAGGAATGAAGAAGGAAGCATTTTAGAGGTAATCTATATATGTAAATAAAATATTGTAAAAATACGTTCAATATTATTTGAAATATCATTGCATAGCATACATTCAATTAAATCGCTTAGACACACAAAACTCACTATATATATATATATATATATATATATATATATATATAAAAATGATACTGATTTGGACCCCTCTCATATATTTAAAAAGTCATGGATGAAGGTAAAGTATGGTATGTAAAATATCCTTTCAATACTTTATCCATGAAGGATCACACGCTTTTCAGAAATAATGTCCATGGATTGCACCATTTATACTTAATTTTTTTCTTCAAAAAGTCAACTCTGCACTATTTACCAAAAAAGCAAGTGAAGCTAGCTCCCTCTACCAATAGGAAGCTAGCCTTCATAACACCTGTCACCAGGACTCTTTCGATTTGTTGGTTCTGACACTGGTCACAAAGCGGTCAAAGGGGCAAAGGGTAGGTCATATATAACCTGCTTGTGTGTATGAATATACACAGTGCCAGTCGCATAAATCTAACAGATTATTCACAATGTCGGTGACATAAATCTACAGACCGTTGTAATAAGACAGTGCCGGTAGCATGAATAAAACAGTAGCAGTAATTCAGAGTGCCACTAACTGAAATCTGTATTTCAACTAAGCTGGATCATATAAACTTGTATCTTCAGTGCCAAAGATAAATTAACTTTAATAAATCGTTCGCGACATTAAAGGTGTTATTTATTCAGTTAAAATATACCATATCAACATAATTGGTGCTCGATCAGGGGGCTATAAATACCAATTTTATCATCAAAATACTGTACCGTTTTAATTATTGCTCTATCATGAGACAATTATCAGCTAATTAAATGGTATTATATTTATTAAAGGTGTACAGTTATGCATTTTACAAATACAAAGTGGAGTGTTAAATGAATAAAACTATGTACTATCGTTTTCAAGAATGGAAATAATATTATGTGTAAAACATCACAGTCCACAATGACAAACAGCTAATAGTTCATTACTTACCTAATATTTAAATTCATTCCCTTTTAAAGCTTGAAATTAAAGAATAATAACCATATTAAAATAGATAAAGAATTTAGTTGTATATAGCAACATTTTAAACAATAATGAAGAAAGTGCTATTCTCCTAAAATGAAAAACAACACCAACTAGGCCTACATTGACATTATGAGCTTTTAAAGATTTGTTAATGATATTAGTACTACATTATGTTTTACCATTCATTTGTTGTTCAAGGATAAGCCTGAAAATAGGAGTCATATCACTTTCCCATGGTTTCAAAAACACAAGAATGGAAACCTTATGTCCGTCAAACATGTACACAAGTAATACGCAAAGTTGCATTAACTAGGATGTCTGACACCTCAGCTCAGTTGGTAGCATTCATGTCTACTGATCTAAGAGTACTGAGTACAATTCCTGGAATGGCTGAAAAATGTATTGTTTGTAAAATGTAGATTTCCCCTTTCACAGTGATAAATTAAAAGACAAGGGGTTATATGTTGTGTCTGTTCTAGATTTGAGTTAGTTTATCAGCTGTGTGTTTATATAATCAGTTAGTTCATAAAGTGCACGTTAAATACCCAAAATGAATAGAATTAAAAGGGAAAATAGCTTGGAGAAAAATTAATTTACAAGAAACAGACCTATTAAAAAATAAGCCATTAAGGTGATAATTTCAAAATGAGCAAACATTCCATCAAATATATAATCTATGTTGAGAAAACGACTTGTGGAGGTGTAAAAGCGCTAACCTCATTAGAGTGGGTTCTGTTCTGGTGCTTGGCCCGGTCTGACGCATTGCTGAACGCCTTGCTGCAACCAGGGTACTCACACATGTATGGTTTCTCACCAGTATGCGAACGTAAGTGCGTCTTGAGGTTCTCTAGGCGTGAGTATGCTTTGTAACAGCCCTCAAACTAAAACAGAGCATACAGAATGTAAATCACATTTATAAACAGCTATCTATTTGGCTTTATACAATAACAACTTTCAAAACTATAAAGATCAACTATTATGTGAAAGATAGGAACATCTAATTTTACTATTCCTCTATTTGACATCTTGAATGATTCAGACAATTTTAAAAGTGACACCTAGATACGGCAGTCCAACACCTTAGCTCAGTCGGTAGTGTATCTGCCTAGTGAGCTAAGAATCCCAGGTTTAATTCCCAGCATGGCCGGAAATTTATCATTGATGAAAATATGGGTCTCCTCTTTCACATTGATAAATTGACAACTGGGGACTGGAGAGCAAAGCTTGTGGGATGAATGATTATAATCATGAAGATCAGTTGTAACTGTCATATTCTAGTAGATTAAAAAATGACACCTGGACACAAGAAATGAAACCGCTAAATACTAAGTTTTGCACTAAAAATGGCAAAGGAAAGTTGTAAATGCCAATTTCAATTGTATATTATTAAAGAGATAACAGCTTTAGAAGGAAACTTCTAATACTGTGGTGTATGGAAAATTCCTGTTCCGATGTAATGTAACCAGTATGGTTCAGGTAATTAAACCATACCCACCTCAGTGGCGTAGTTAGATAACGCGCTAGTCGTGTTGAGCTCGACTGCTGAGGACGGGGAGATCGAGGTTCGAATCTCGGTTGGGTGAAATGGGGGGGGTTTTCCTAAATGGTTTTCCACTATCCCTCAAAGCAAATGCGGGTTCATTTCTTCTAAACTCAACCTTCCCAATTCCTAATCCAATAGCGTAATTAGTACTTAAGCGTAGAATCCAAACGGGTAGTAAGACACGGTAAGACGCGGTGCTAAAAAAAAAAATAACTAAACCATCATTGCAAGGACCTTTGAGTAGAAGCAAAAAGTGTAAAAAGGCAAACATTAACAAAATGCCACAATATGGTCACCTGGTTTGGTATGATAACCACCCCCAATTTTAATTTTGTTAACATAGCTTTTTATAGCAATAGAGGAAATAATAAATAATACCCCTAACCAATGGCAGATTTAAGGGGGTGCAGGGTGATCACCCCACAAACCCTCACAAGAAAACAAGAATTTTAATTTTCCAGTGTAGATTTTATCTACAGCTACCAATCCAGTGGTGGCAAAACCTTAAAACTATTTGGAGTAATCTTCCCTAATTTTTTTTTTTTAAATTTGGACTGGTCCTCCTCCAGCAATTTTTATTTTCTTATTTGAATTCCGCTCAAAGCTATTTAGAGTGACCCTCACATTGATATTTTTTGACAGATTCCTCTATAAGACATTTGAAATAGTCTTCTCAAGCTGTTTTAAAAACATTGTACGTCTTTAGATCTATTTGGAATGATCTTTACCTGGATATTTTTGCATAAAAAAGATATATATACACACACACAGCAGAGCTTTTTACATCCAATGTTCAAGGGATATATAAAAAAAAACTAAAAATTGAATGCCTTTAAAAGTTATTTGCAGTTTGATACAAGTCTTTCAGCTTCATATTCAATAATTTCATAGGGTGTGAAATATGTTTAGAGGGTGGACTTTTTTAAAGGCTATTTGAGTAGTCCTCCCTCCAAAATGTTTTTTGAAATTTTGATGCCTCTAGAAGCTATTTTAAATAGTTCTCACCCAGAGTATCCCCCCCCCCCACCCAATATTAATTTTCTAAAAGCTATTTGAAAAGATCTTTGCCCAAATTTTTTTTGATTTTTTGAAATATGANATGAATGGTTCTCCTAGGGAAATTTTTTGAAAATTATATGTTTAAAAAATATATTTGAAGTGGTCTTCCGACAAATATTTTAAAGTTAAATGCTTTCAGAAACTATTTAGAATGGTCATCACATGAACATTCTTCAAAATGACATGCATCTATAAGCTATTTGGAATAGTCCTCCCCTAGAACCTAATTATAATGCCCTTCACCTGATTTTTTTCTGGACGATTCCTCAAGAAGATATTTAAATTGGTGTTCTCTGTCATATTTTTTGAAAATTGAATGTATTTAGAAGTCGTTTGGAGCTTGAGATATGGACATCTTTCAACTTCATATTCGATAATATAATATGATTTGAAGTTTATCCAGGAGGAGGCAAACTTATTCCAGGGTGGAATTCTTTCCGGGGGAGGGGGGTGAATGCTCCCTGCCCCTGCGGTTCTGCTGCAACTGTACCAATCTGGTCACTGAATACAAAAACAATCTCAAACCATCCTTTAAGAATGAACTAATAAAGTTTGCAGTACTAGAGTCTGTTCATAATAGGTTTTAGCCTGGATGACAGTTCATAAATCATATGTTTAAGTTTTGGGTTGCCAACACTTGTTAAAAATCACCATTTTGTTATAAATAATCTAATGATTTTGATTTTACCCTAAAGAATATTTTAAAGCTTTGACAATATTCTCCTCTTAATTATATATATATATTTATTTTATTTGAATTTTATATTCTATTGGACTAAGGTGCTGGGATTGGTATCCGCTTTGGTCGCTCTCTGATAAAGCCTTTGGTCTGATAAGACGTGTTTTTGTGATGTGCAAGTGTTAAGTGTGTAACACGTTCATAAAAGAACACGCTGCAAACAACGCTGCCATGAGTACCACTAATCACGGGACATAACACTCGGTCTCCAATACAAATTGCCAGGATACGAGACGTAACCTATACCTCCACAACAAAGGGACAATATTTGTAGTGTAGCATAGGGCGTACCAAGTTAAACCAGAGTCGGACTATTTCATGTCACACCCACGTGTGGCAGGATAAGAGGTAGGACATATGACGTCCAATGAGGTGCGACAGGAGGAACCCCAATGTTGGACGTGACAGTAATAAGTTTTTTAATTACATGTTATAATTTACATTTAAAATAACAGAGTTGTTTTCTCACACCATTTCATTACTTTTAATAATCTCTTTTCACCCAATCAGAAACAATATTTTAAACATAACTAAAAGTACTTATTCTTCATTTTGGAACATTATCTATGATGTGTAATATAGTGCATACAATAATACCTTTTAATACAGGCATCGTATTTGCTTGGAAAAAAGAAAATACTTGTAATTTTATATATATAATAAATTATTTTATGATTATTTTATCGTATTTCAAAATATTTAACTGAATAAAATAGTTTTATCCACTGCATGGATGCATCATTGTAAAGAACTTGTTTCCATTATGTTCAATCACATGGTTTAATATTGTCGGTCCTCATTTTGAAGCTATATTCATTAGACCTTTTGTGAAAGTGCTGTGAATTTTTTTTTTAAGTGGAATAAATGATAAATAAACTTTTTGCCCAATCTCAAGTAAATATTTTAAATAATATTGGCCTAAATTACTGTGGTTAACTATCACATTCATACATTACCAGATGTTTTCTTTCCAGTTATCTAAAGGGACAGATGTCAACTGTGGGCATAGGTATATGTTAGGGACTATTTCTAGTAACTTTTTAAGCTGTAGTCCAAGTAAACCGAGGTTGTGAAGGTGCTATAATGATGGACATGAAAGACGACAAAGACTCTTTCAAAGTAAATGTTCTTCTATTAAATCCTCAATGAACAACATTTTCCAATGTTGAAATACTTCTAAGAATATATTTAGCACTTATGTTGTCAAACTGTAGTGGGGAAACTCAGTATGGGAAGTGATATACTTCATGAAACTTACTTTAAAGACATTATTGATATGTTTGCTGAAAAGAAAGCAAGGAATGTTTGTATTATGAAGAATGTTTTCAAAAAGTCTTCATATAGCCTATTTTCTTTTACTTAGTTATTATTACAATTGTGTAAAATTAAACATTTGCTTAATTTTTACCTTTCCTCAGACACACTATGATGTAATTTACATGGACCTGCTTCGGTGGCCGCATGATATAAGGTGTCATTATTTCAATAGACTAGACTGCCAATGACAGGAAGATTGAGGTTCAAATCATGGTCGGGTGTACTGAAAGTGTTTTTTCCTAAAGGATTTTCCCTTAACCATCCTCAAAGATGCAGATACACTTCCTCTATATTCAAACTTCCTCATCCTAAACTCATTAGCATAATTAGTATGTATTCATATAATCTGAGCAGATTCTACACATTTCATAGGTAAGCTTTCTTAGACACTAAAATAGGGACTCAGATTTAATACTACACAGAATCCCATTTTTATTAATGAATAATAATATTATTTTTTCAACATTAGTTCTGTGTCACATAACAATGTGATGTACCCACCCTCCCCCCATGTAACAACATGTAGACATTATGTCTCCCCTTTTTCGCCCTCTCAACAATGTTACATGGTTTATGGATGACCTCTATAGCTGTAAAAATAGCTTGACTAAAATAAATCTTACATATCAACTCGAATTTGAAAATATTAAAGACTCACCCCCAAGTCAAACGTGACCAAACTTCATTGCTTTGTGCATAAATTAAATTATATTTATAAATGTTAAAAAAAAGGTTCCTGTCCAGGCAATCCAACATTAATATGCTACATTTTCAAGCGTCTCCCTCTCCAAGGTTCACTCACCGTGCACTTATGAGGTTTTTCCCCGGTGTGCCTCCTCATGTGCACCACCAACATGTACTGAGCCTTGAATGGCTTCTCGTCTCTTGAGCACTCCTCCCACCGACACACAAATGACTTCTTGTTCACGTGGATGTGGTCATTGTTGATGTGCTAGAACACAAACACCCAAGATCAGTTACATTTAAAATCCTTTAACAAGTTGTAATGTACATAAATAACCTAAACTTGATGGCTCATCAATGGAAGTAAGCAGAATTAACAAATGCGTATTAATTTAAAGAAGTAATTCACTTTGTGTCCAATTTTTCAAATGATCTTGTGCTATGGGCAAGACAGCTAAAGAGATATTTTATTTCTTAAAAGCACTATTCAATCTCCTCTGAAAGGTTTTTATTCAAACCTCAGCAAGGTTAAAGTGCTTTAATTTGCATGTGTTTTGAGTATTAGGAGATTTAAATAGATGTGTTGAATCTAAACCAGCAGTAAGACATGGTTCTAAAAAACCCAATGTAAATGATGTTTAGACAGCATGAGCTGCTACTGACTAATTCACAATAAAAATATTACTCATAAACCGGCCAGATTATGTCCCCTTATGTATTGGCCCACCTTGACTAGCTCGTCCTGAGTCTGGAACTCCACGCCACACTCCCTCCAGTGACAATTGGTCTCAATGAAGTCCCCTGGCTCGTCTTTAAGAGGATCTCCAGAGTCTGCACCACCAGGGGAACACTTGCTGCTGTTGTCAGCACCCACAAGGGACGGAGCAGCTGACGTCGTGGTCGTTGCTGGCTCTCTCTTGATGCGCACTTTGCGGTGGCCACTACTTGGTGCACTAGTGTCAGCCTCCGCTACACTACTAGACACGGGGGAATCCAGCTTCTTGCACGAGTCTCTGGTCAACTGGAAATAAGAAATGGTATAGTTACTAAGACAAAACTGTGGAACTAAAAAAAACTACATTTTTTTCTCATCCTCATAGCTAAGTTGCTTAGGAAGACTATATTGCAGATAGACAATTCTGGCTGGCATTATTGTTTGTGTTTATATATTGCACATTTTATTACTGTATTTCATTTTGATATAATCTAAAACTTTTTTTAAACCGTCCAGTAATATAAACATGATTTGTTAATTTATTTATTCCTTACAAAAGTAAATATTTCAACTGTAATATTATCATGAAAAACACCGATTTGGTTCCAGTAGTCAATACTGTGATTATATAAACACGCACCTCTGTTTTGGTAATGGAATGTCCTGATGATGGTATGTGGTGGTGGGGGAGGGAGAACAGCCCCCCAGGGGGTTGAGACTGGTGAGGCGGTAGAGGTGGTAACATCCCTCCCGCAGTCCGAAGGAGGTGAGCTTGCAATTGTTGGAGGTGGGGTGCCATGCCAGGGTGCATGCTTAGTGCAGGGCTGATCGCTCCTGAAAGGCCAATATAAGAGTTGTATTTAGTTTTCAACATGTGGTGGATTTGTTATTTAATAACTATGGAAAAAATATGTTAAAAATTGTAATTTATCTTAATTTTTATCTGGCAATATTGACATATTTGTAGGACCATAAGTCCTTTTTCAAATGTCTAAAAATGAATTTCATGTAAACAGAACAGATGGCAAAATGAGGTGATAAAATAATGAAAATGTTTCACTAGATTAAGTTTATAGCCTGGCAGTCCAAGAGAAGGTATGCAATCTTTGATTTATGCAACTAAATTATTGGTGACATATTTTTAATAATAAACATGTGTCTCTTGGACTTTGGACATCCCTGATAGCCAAAAGCCAAATAAATGTTTTAAGATTTTGGAGCTAATCTGTTAGGTTCCTACATTAAAAGTGGGTTAAATCTTATGTAATAATGCACAAAATCACTGCCTTATGGATGATTCATTTGTATGGTTGTAGAGAAAATGTCATTATTTTATTATTATAACGAATCTTTACTGAGCCGGCGGAACTCTCAAACAGTTCCAGAGAGTCCCACAGATGTCAGTGACAGTACACAAACCTGCTGAAAGGTGGCCATAGGATCCGCTGGCGCTCGAACTCCTGGAACCGTTCACAATGGAGACGAGCGAGTTTGGGGAGAAACGAATCATAGAGTTGATCTCTAAAGAGTCGGAGTAAGGCGAGGAAGAAAGGGCTCGTTTCCGGCTTTGCCGAAGACTTCCTGGTCGAGGACTCGTCAGCCGGGAACCTTGAACATCAGAAGAACCAAAGGCTCTTTAAATACAGATGGTTGAATAAAACTTAATATATTCTTAATAAACAAGAGAGTATCTTTCTTAGCATATCAAAGACGTTTGGTGTTTGTGAAAACTCAGAAATAAAGTTGACCGCTTTAGAGCCTAGGCTAGCTAATTGAAGTCTTATTACATTCATTAAACCTACAAACCGAATTAATTTTAAATACAATTTCAAATTGCTTCATTAATCCGAAAGGATAGTAAGATGCAGGGCTAATAATAATAATAATAATAGTTTCCACTCCTTGATTTCCCAATAAAAAAACTTTTCCACGAGCCATCGCAAATAAAACCCACCCACTCCTTTAAAAAAAAGGTCAGAAAAGGCTTTAATTCAAATTAAAAGATTATCGGATGTTCCCAAAGTAGCCACCTTCGGCGCTTACATCAATCAATAAGGGGGGGGGGGGG
>CABFVX010000770.1:37041-59358 GCA_902151425.1 Timema shepardi
GGGGGGGGGGGGTGCTGGCAGACCCCAGGAGTAAGCGCTTCCCCTCTCCCCTATTCTTTCGCCACCCCATAGCTTAATTCTAGAACAAACCCATTCGGACTTCAGAGTGTATTTACCATTCGGGTGAAAAGTGACCCACTAAAAGCAATAACACACCTGATGAGGAATTGAACCGTCTACTCTCTAGTAAATGTACCAATGTGCTATTAAATGAGCTTTTTAAACCTTTTAATAATCCAATTTAAGCAATTATACAACTTAAAATATAAAGTTTTTAATATACGTACATGTTGAACTCTATTTAGGTTATGAACCATATTTTGAAATTTTGAAACTCCTATTGAATACGTGGGATTTCTGAACGTTTGTAACGCGTCTCAGCGTTCCGATAGGCGGCCCATTTAGGGCTCGGCTATTCTCGTACTCGCGACCTCTACCAGGTCAGAACGTCGGTGTTAATTGTATGGGTACCACAGTCGTGTTGAGCTAGACTGCCGAGGACGGGAAGATAGAGGTTCGAGTCTCGGTCGGGTGAACTGGGTGGGGAAGGAGGGGGGGTTCTAAATGGTTTTCCACTCTCCTCGCAAATGGGGGTTCACTTCCTATAAATTTGACCTTTCCAATTCCTAATCCATTATCGTAATTAGTACTTAAGCCTATAGCCTTAACGAGTAGTAAGACGCGGTGCTAACTAAATACATAAATACATTTATATGGGAAACCCAAAGTCACTCCCGTTTGCGACCAAGTCGCTGTTGCTAGGCTGTAGTCACATAATATGGCCACACTCGTTATAAGGCATTGCCGGCGTCCTATTCGCGGATAACAGCACACAAGTGTGGCCGTAGCCTTAGACGTTTCACCATGCGGAAAGCGCGTAGCTTTGGTGATTAATTCAGCTCTAACCATGCGGTGTTCAGTTGTTTACACGAAAATACAATAGAAATGAGACCAGTTAAACCATTTTACCAATCAATAAAACAAAACTAAAATATTATTCTAAAATGGGGGGAGGGGGGAATGCCCAACTAATTCACTGATCCCAGAATCGCTGTCAAGTGAATAACGCATAAGACTGCACCACGACACGTTTTATGATTCGAGCGTGATAGTGAGTCTGCTATCCCAGTTAGTCGGCCGTGATACATACACTCTATTTACCCTCGACGGACTACACTACAACTATCTTATAAGCTATACCATAGTGGAATAGTGCCAGGTAAGCTTGCTAAGGGGCCATACCTGTATTACGTGACGCACTTGAGAAAGGGACCGCCCCCCATCATAGCTTTACGCTGCGTGCCATGGGGGGTACGGGATCAGGGGGGTTAGGTTAGCGTAGCGTAACAAAGCTTTAGTTCATAAAACAAACAAATAAAAAAATTGTTTGAATTTATCAAATTAAATTCAATGCAATAGGTAGGCCACTAAAAAGTGCTTCATTCAGTTTGTAATTAATCCTTTATTCAAAGTTCTATTTATTTTAAGCTTATAAGATCTGAAGTGAAAATAATTAACCAACTAAAAAACACCAGCCCATTCACAAATTACATGAGGAAAAGGGGATGAAAGTGGAAGCGTTATGTAGCTTAAGAGGGGTGAAGGGTTGGTTTGTCAAAGCGTTACGGAGCGTAATATGGGGGATGGAGTGGTCAAAAAGGCCTAAAATTGCGTTATGTAATACATGTATGGCCCCTAACTTACAGTACAGGTTAAACAAAGAATGATTATGCTAGATCAAGTCAGTTTGTTTGTGAGTCGTGTCTTGGTATAAATCAACTTATAAGGCGAATATTAAATACCTCAATAAAATAATGCATTTGTTTTCGAGAAAATTGACGGCCAATCATAATGAACATCCAACGTGAATAAGAAACGAAACGAGCTAAGTCATGCGTGGAATGGAAACAAAATGTAAAAGAAAGGAATAAAGATGATCTTTGAAAGATGAGGAGGGGGAAGTCAAACAAACTGGAAGGGGGGGGAGGGTCGAGTAACAATGGTACCATATGCACAAAACACTACAACAATGTCCATGTCTGGTGAAATAGAGTATTGGGTCACATCCCCACGGTCCTAATTACCTTCCTGAGGGGGAAGAATAGATGGCAATCATCATCTAGTCTTTGTTAACTAACAGGCTAATGAGATCATCAAAGTCACCAAGTGAGTTTAAATGCTCCTAATTGCTTTGACAAGACGTTGTCATTCTGGCAGACTTGCGGCTCCTTTAAAATGTCCATTGTTATACTCTGAATACAATCGCAATGCATGGCAGTTGTTTTGGACTTTGTAGGGCCACAGCCATACATTTATTGCTTTAAATAAAGGGGTGGGTGGTGGGAGGAAAGTTGTTTAATAGAATAACCACTTTGGTTCATTTATTAGCGTAAACCGGTCTTTTAAACGGTTTGTTGGACATATGGATTGTTATTTTGACGTAGGGTTAATATAATATTATTATACTTTATATATGCAGAAAGTTTTGAAAATATTTACCGTTCTTGATAGATGTTTGTCATAATTCATAGGTTTTATGGGTGCATGTACTAAATTAACCCTATTAAATTGTTACTTTGGCAATTAGGTACTTCAAGAAAATAAAGACCTTTCATTGGCAATGTATTCAGTCCTAAATGTAAGTCAATAAAAAATTATTAATTTACGTTACTATTTTATATTTATTTAATGTGTGTTAATTTATACAAACAGGCTTAGGCACTTGGGCTGTACAATAAAAATACATAACATTTTCAAAAGTGTACAAATTGTGGCTCTGATAAAGTCCAATGGAAATAAGAGATGGATGCAGCAGCACTTACTGTTCATTTAGAAGGGGAACTCGAATTTGGCGATTTTTGAGATTATTCCAGTTTCTGATTGTTATAGTGAGTGTAGAGTGCAGCACTTACCATCGATCGAGAAGTCCCTGGTTCTGATATTGTTTATAGACAGTGGCGCAGGAACAGGGGGCCTACAGAGGTCAATTTTACCTCCCCCCCCCCCAAAAAATTGAGGGGGTAAGAAGTATTATCTTTACCCCTCCAAAATAATATAGTAAAACTTTTAGATAATGTAAACATCTTATTGAGCCAAGATACAATGTTCACACTAGGTTAACATAATGAAACTAAAATGTGCTTGGAGCACACACTTAAAATAGATTTTGAAAACTCTGATGGTGATACCAGCTACATCAGCTACTGCAGAAAGAAGTTTTTCAATACTTGGACGCATTAAAAGCTATCTTCGCTCCATGATGAGGCAATGTAGACTAAATTCCTTGAGAGGATCAACACAATTGAAATTGCAAAACGGGTTAGTGGTTTTATCATCTTTAGTTGAGCCGCATCAGATATAATTTTTCTTAATTTGTTTTGTGTGTATTAATTACAATGTTTGGAATGACTAAAATGAATGAGAAAAATGCACATTAGGATCATAAAATACATGTATCCCTCGTTAAACGTGATTCAAAAAAATAATCCAAGATCAGCTGTAATTTTGCAATCACCCTGTGCGGTGGTGGCGTAACCTTGTGCACACATTTCAGTGAGGGAAATGATCTTTACTGTAGAGTTTGGTATTAGGGGGATGGTATTGACAACATTGGAGATGTTGATTGGAGAAGTTAAACAAAACAGTCCTGTATGAAAGAAATTTGGTAAAATATGTGGCCTGAAGTTTCTGATTCTCATGATTTTGATCCTGAACACAAGCTTTCCAATTCAAGACATGACACCGTTGACATAGCAAGATATTGGATTTGAGGACATAGATCAGGCAAATGTGGATGAATCGCTCCAATTCTAATCAACAGAACTCACCAATGAATTTCTTCTGGAAATGGAGAATGGCATAAATGATGAATAGAACGAGCCCTATGTTGTTGAACCTATCAAACAACTTTCAACAAAACAAATTGCTGAATATTTTAAGCACATTGACAGTGCAATTAGAATCATTGAAGAGAATGACCATAATATGTATAGAAGCACCAAAGTTGCCAAAGAGATCCAGAGTTATTTGAATTGTTACAAATAGCTCTACAGTGAAACGAAGAATTAAGAGATCAAGAGCTTACCATCCAAGGGCCGTCAAGAGATCAAGAGCTTACCGTCGATCGAGAAGTTCCTGGTTCTGGTGGTGTTTATACATACATAGCTCGTGTGGAGTGCAGCACTTACCGACGATCGAGGAGTCCTTGGTTCTGGTGGTGTTTATAGATATATAGCTGGTGTGGAGTGCAGCACTTACCGACGAACTAGAAGTCCTTGGTTCTGGTGGTGTTTATAGATATATAGCTGGTGTGGAGTGCAGCACTTACCGACGATCTAGAAGTCCCTGGTTCTGGTGGTGTTTATAGATATATAGCTGGTGTGGAGTGCAGCACTTACCGACGATCGAGAAGTCCTTGGTTCTGGTGGTGTTTATAGATATAGAGCTGGTGTGGAGTGCAGCACTTACCGATGATCGAGAAGTCCTTGGTTCTGGTGGTTTTTATAATTATATAGCTGGTGTGGAGTGTAGCACTTACCGACGATCGAGAAGTCCTTGGTTCTGGTGGTGTTTATAATTATATAGCTGGTGTGGAATGCAGCACTTACCGTCGATGGAGAAGGGAAACTCGGAGCTGCCTATGGTCGAGGTGGGTGGCTGCAGTTCGGCGAGCGCCCGGGAAGTAAGGTAGTCAGGGGGGAGAACCAACCCTGAACACAAACAAATGTATTTACAGTCACTTTATTACTCACCACACTTACATCATTTTATTTCGTACAAATTTGATTGAAAAGTGATAATACTAGTTGATTAACTAAGAATAACACACAGGCCTATAATACGATAAAGTAGGTTCACAGCAATATTTAAGTTATAACAAAATTTGTTCATCCAAAGTGTACAAATGATTTCCCAGCAAGATGTAAAATATCATTCAAAAATCACTGCAACATCTTTGAGGAAAACAAATGCATTCCCATTAACTTGGGGTAGGGGGTCACAGCCCACATTGTTGGAAAACAAAAGGGTATACCCGACCAGGAATCTAACTTGGGCCCTCCGAGTCGTGACTTGTGCCGAATAAAACTGACGTCAATGGTTCCCCTCATTTCTCGGAACACATGATAGTTAAGATAAACGAGGCCGCCGAGAATAACCTTTTGTCTGGGATTACAATCAGAAACAAAATGAAAATGTTCCTAAAGATGTTTGCCCAATAAATTGTCATTGTGTTTCCCCCCCTCTCTAATCTTAATCTTGAATTATTACTTTACCACAGTCTACAACTTGAGTAATTTATCAAAATGTCTTACTCATCGTTCGGTTTGGGTGAAGGAAAGCTTATCAAAGAAAGTGATCCACTAATCAATATTCTAGTTTAGAGAACCAGCATTGTTTGTATGTACAGGGTGGGGCAGAAAATGTTGATACATTTAATAACATTATATCTGTACTGTTTCAACTACTAAATGCTTCTAATTAACCTTAAAATAACAATAGATTGATACTTTTCTACATACCTTTGAATTATTCTTTGTTTAAAACAATGTCCTCAAGAGGGCCAGCATTACATGCAATACAATATCTGTATGCGCTCCTTGAAACTGGACATGACTGCGCGATTTATCTTGTTGAATTGCTTCAACTCTCAGCACAATTTTTGACCAACGCCCATTGTCTTGAACCTTAACCTATCATGTTTTTCTTTGGATTTTTTCTGATTTAGTCTGAGGATGGCGACGTTGCTCGCCGAAACATGTCACATGAATATCAATTAAGGCCATCTCTCGGATGCCACACAAGGAGCAAGGAAATAAGCTAAGGAAATTAGAAATCAATAAAATTTATTTATTTTTCAATATTATAGTATCAATTGTCAGTTCTTACAGTTAATCTTATTACAACTTCAATCTTATTAATATTTCATCTAACATTATACCAAGTGTAACGATTTTCCAATATATAAATGCATGTTAACTTTTAATGTTATATTTTAATGTGTATGGTGCGACTTGACTCACATTTTAATGTGTCTTTTATTCAATGTTTTTTGTCTTAATTTATTTTAGAAAATTAATATCATTCATTTTTACGGATTCACTATGACATTTTAGAAACTTATTTATGGTTCACTGTTATCAATTAAATTATTGTTTCTTTAATCTATAAATTATATTGAATTCTTTAATCAACAATTCTTTAAGTTCTTGGATTGTTCTTGGGTGAGTCACGTAAACATGACTCTTTAACATTCCCCACAAGATAAAGTCCGGTGAGTGTGGTGGACAAGTGATGTCCCAAAATCGTGAAACGAGGTGCCCAGGAAATTTTTTGTGAAGCATTTCCATTAATGTTCGGTTGGTGTGGGCCGTTGCCCCATCTTGATGGAGCCACATGTTGATTCCTTACGTTGCCATTCAGGGCTCTTAAAGGTAGAACATTAATGTAAATGATTTGCAAAATGTTTCATGGGCACCTCGTCTCACAATTTGGGACATAAGCTGGTTACCACGCTCACCAGACTTAACAAATCCGGATTTTTTCTTGTGGAAGAGCATGTTAAAAGAGGAATGTTTACGTGACTCGCCCAAGAATAAATCAGGAACTTAAAAAAGAATAATTGTGGTGGAAATTGAAGCTATTCAACAAGATACAATGTGCAGTCATGTCAAGTTTCAAAGAGGTCATACAAATATTGTATTGCATGTAATATTGTTTTAAACAATGGATAATTAAAGGTTACGTAGAAAAATATCTATTGTTATTTCAAGTTTAATTTGAAGCAGTTATAACAGTTAAAATAGTAAAGGTATAGTGTTATTAAATGTATCAACACTTTCTGCCTCACCCTGTACAATCTTTGTTTGTTTGTTTTAATAAGAAAGAAGATCAATGTTATTGTTAATAGTTACTCAACCTCCGCGCTGATACCAGATTTTGATTGGGTATCTAGTTATATTGAACACGCCGTGTTTTATTACTGGATTAAGCTATGATCTTCCCCGCGTCCAATGGACGAGGCTATTCTCTTTCTTTCATCAGAGGCGATCTGTCTTTAATCGACATTGATAATAAAAAAACAAAGCATGCCCTATGATTAGTTTTGATTACCCTAAGGCTACTTTTTATTCTTATTCAAGTCAAATTTTTGTCTCTCTCAAACTCAAACCAAAAGTTCCACCATTTTTATATATAAAAAAAGCCGACAAGTCGCCCAATAAAAATAAATAAAAACTTCTCTAAAGATTAAAAAAGTGGTGAGTAAGAAAGAAAACGGCTCTGTGAAACTAAACAAATAAAAATCCAACTGGTTTTCCTTTAACCCTTTACAACATTCCATAGAGAAAACTTGCACCGTCATAGAATGACAGAAAAAACTTCGAAACGATTCCACGCGATAGAAAGCTTAATCCATTCTCCACCAGAAGGCAGACGGGGAGGCAGAGTGCGCGCGCATCTTATTCTTTTTTTTTTCTTTTTTTAAAGACTTTCTTTTGCTCTTTCTCTCCGAAGACATTTTAATTATTATTTTGGTTTTGTAAAAAGGAAAGGAGAGAAATGAGGGGAGATTTTTAAAACAAACCGTTCATTATCCAGACAGTGTGTTGATGAGCTGTGCAGATAAAGTCATTTTATACTTACAACACACTACTACCCATCCCACAAACATGCATGATTCGTGACTTGGATTTTTTTCCCCCACCCGTTACAATAGGAACTAAAAAAAGGGTAATATTAAATTTGATTAATAAACAGGTAAGCTATCGATTATTTAATGTTCGCGTTAAGCAAGGCAGCACACGCCTAAAGAAGGTGGAACACAAAAGATAAAGAGGTAATCTTGTTTACAAATGTTGGGGGCGTATAAACCCTGCTAACATTCACCCATTATATACACACTTAAACAAATACTAATTTCTGGCTTATAAAATTTGTTTGAAGGGATCATTTTACCTGTCAAAAATATAATTAAGTTTTTGTTCTATTTAAAAAATAATAATTACCTAAATGGATTGGTCTAGCGGCGAGCACTTCTGACAAAAAGATGTCAACAGTGATTAGAGAAATCAGTATAATACAAAGCTGTCAAGTGTCAACCACATTGATAGCTACAGAGACTAAACGTCAAATATGGCTGACCGATAACGGGAAGGTCAGGGTCTAATGAGGGTGTCTTTTTATAAATGATTTCCCACTATCTCTCCACGCAAATGCGGGTGTACTTTATATAAATTATACCTTCCTCCATCCAACCCTAGAGGTATAAATAAATGCGAATGAAGGGAATTTATATAAATATTTGTGTGTGTGTCGACACACACGGCTGTCAACACATACACCGTTTCATAAAGGTGGAAGCTGAAGAAAGAAGGCATTTACGTATGAATACACGAGAGATGTGTGTCCGTTCCATATCATATCTCCCAAAGCTGACACATGAAGGAGTGTGCAGTGTGCTAACAGTTATATTATACTCTCCCTCCCCCTCCAATACAATACATTATTTTTAAAATGTGAGGTATTTAATGTGCCACATGAAACACGATCTGGATGATTGAGGAAATATCGATAGCTCTTCTGTTAATTCTGTTAATAATTCCCTCACCCACGTAGATCTTCTTTACGAATCCTCTTCCGTCTTTACACCCACCCCGAAGTCCGGGGTTCAGCATCACCCAATGGTAGATAAAAAAAGTGACGTGACTTATAAATATAATATTACACAAAAATCCAAGCTCCTAATCTTCTTAAAATCATCCTGGACATATTATTATTGCAGTGCATTTTACTAATCGTCTGGGATATCCGCATTTAAATACAATAATGTATTAGATAATAGAAAGGTAGAATTTAGAGGGAATATAATCGCATTTGTGTATAGAGAGATAGAGAAACAATTTTAAGAAAAGCCAAGGTTCGCACACTGACCTCGCCACCAATGGCACTGACAAACCCGGCCAAACAAGTTTGACATTTATTGTGCGGGCCCATCGAATCGGGCTATTTATGTTTTTTTATAAAAAAAATATCTATGTATAAGGCTTTTAAGAAATAGATGTGTAAAAATGGAACCCCTATATAAAAATAAATATGGAATGGTAAATAATTGGGTACCCCTCCCCTAAAGCTAGTTACGAACTTCGTTATGGATTGTCTAACACACTGGCTTCGGTTTACTGAACTAAAGGTACTGGACTAAATTCCGAGCAAGGCAAAAAAAAAAAAATCATCATTGGTGAAATTGGGCTTACTCTTCCAGAGTTACAGATTAACGACTGGGGAACAGGGTATTGTGTCTATTTTAGAGTTAAGTAAGTCTAAGTCGTGTGCGGATAAAATAGGCAGGTTCAGAAAGTGCATATTAAATACCAGAAATTAACTATGTATCGTGGTTTTTAATAAAAGATGCCGACTAGGTTTCAACCAAATGTGTTTTGTTTACATTTTTTAACTCAAACTTTATTTATCTTGAGGTGAGTGGAGTAAAAGAGGACGATGACGTAAGGGAACGAATGAATGAGACTGTTTCTTGGGTGTGGAGAGTGCGTTCACAAACCAACACGACTGATTGTAATTATATGGAGTGAGTCAGGGAATGTTCAGAAGGGACATATAATTAATAATTATGAATGCCGTAGCTGTCAACAGTATCCTCCTCGTCATATTCACGAGCTTCCTCTCTTTCTGAGAGAGAAAAGAAATTCTAGATTTATTTTAAAACTTTTTTTTTAATTTGTGTGTGCCATGTAGGGGTCACAAAAATAAGCCTTGGGTCCATTTTACGGTCGAAAAAAAAATCTCAAAGACCATCGCTCAGAGATGGTGGTTCAATTACAATAGTAAATCTCATTGTAAACAGGCAGTGTAAGTTTAAGAGTCATTTCCTTATTATCTGTAGATCTCCATATATTATCATAGGAATAATCTGATGGATAAACCATTTTATTGCGCCTATTGTTAAATAGTTCGTGTTACATTATATAGAATCAACATTCCCATCGCCCACTTCGGTGGCCGCATGGTCTTTCAAAAGACCACACTGCCGATGATGGGGAGATCGTGGTTTTATCCCAGCTGAGTCCACTGAGGGTGGTTTTCTTAAATGGTTTCTCACTTTCTCTCCTCACAAATACAGGTAAACGTCCTCTAAATTCAACCTTATTTTCCCTTAGCCCTTTAGCGTAATTAGTACATAAGCGTATAACTTGAGTGGGTGGTAAGATGCGGTGCTAAAAAAACCCAACCCAAATTATGCCCACCCCCAAATGGTCTAAAGCAGAGGTCGGCAAAACGTTTTGGGTCCTGATTCACTTAAAACTTATCAAAGGTCCTGCGATTACGCGTCTTTTCTCCGCTCTTTTTTTTTTTTGACGTCAATGCATCATTTTATTCCCTAAAATAAACTTTCCTCAATTACTTATGTTCTCACATTTTTAAAAAAAGAATATTAAATAAAATGTAGGCTACATTTTCATATTGAACTTAATTTTCTTACAAAATTACCAATTATGGCCGATCATTTTTTGTTGTTGTCAAACTCTAGTATTATTTGGAATTACTTGATACATTTGTAAGATTAGAAGACTCAAAGATCGAATTGTAATGATTTAGTTCTCTTACGCGATCGAGTGAAAATTGTCATGAGATCAACTAGTTGCCGGCCCCTGCTTTAAACTCTACTTTTCTCATCCCTATTAGTCTGTACAAAGGGAAACTTTGGACGGATGCTAAAGCCTTGTACACAATGGACGATTGGACCAAGCATGTAGATAAATATGAACCTTAAATACAATCAAAATGAAACATGTATTATGATTGACTAGCTGCAAGAGCCCGGCGTTGCACGATTGGTGGTCTTGTGAAATGTCTTCTTGCTGATGAATTTACAAAACGAATCACTACTTTATTAAACCACACAATATACTGATAGTAAGCAACTAAGCTCGTAACTTATTAGATACGTATACAATTCTAAACGGTTAAAACTCTAATTGTGTTTTAGGACGCTTTAAATTGCTTCTATTGCCATTCTATTGCCATTTCCTGCACATCGCTCCAAACTGCAACAGACATAACCTCTTGTCCTATACTCCCCCCCCCCTCCCTCTTTTTTCCAAAAATTAGGTGTGGCTACGACCTTGTATATTTTTTATTTTATGTTTTGCACCACGTCTTACTACCCGTTTGGGTATACACCTGTGTAATAATTACACTAATGGATTAGGAATTATAAAGGCTTAATTTAGACGAAATGCACCCACATTTGCGTGAAAGTAGAGTAGAAAACCATTCAGAAAAACCACGCTCAGTTCAGCAGAGCGGAATCGAGCCCCAATCTCCTCGGCTTCGACAGTCTAGTCCAACACGAGAGTTGCGTGTTAGACCACGTGGCCGCCGAAGCGGGTTCTTTATTATTATTATTAATAATAATAATAATAATAATAATAATAATGTGAGTATGGATAAAGCGGTATAAAGGCGAATGATGATAGTGACTAAACAAAATAAAAGCGACCCTAGCGGGAATTGTGATAGATGAAGCCTTACCGCAGTGAAGCCGAGTGAGACATTGACCAGAACCACATTCCCTCCCTCCCCCTCATCTCTCACCCAGACACAGCGTCCACTGTTCTCACGAGAAGAGTGGAACCAATCTCGCCAACCAAGTGTATGTGGGGGTGGAGGGGAGAAGAGCATGGCTAGAGTAGGTTCTATAATCCGCAGGCGTCTGGAAGGATCGCTATTTTTCACAGTGTCGTTTATTATTCCGCCCGCTAGAATGCTCTTGCGTTTGTCAGATGCTAGAACCTGTGAGGTGTTACTGTGGAGCGTGGTCTCTGCTAATTTTCAGCGGCCCGAGCAAGAATATTTGATCGCTGGACCAAGGTGTCGATGCTTTAACAATATTTGGTTAAAGTTGTGTCTTTCTTGGAAAAAAATGCCCCCACTTCCCTTGGTGTGTGGAATAAGTAGACCCAATGTTAGAGAATTGAGATGAAAACATTATATTACATTATAAACAAAATTAGAGATTTTAAAATAAGATAATTATTGAATAGTGACTGATTTAATCAATTTCCGACCTTTTGTTGTTTCTATTACGTTAATGTTGGCGTTTTAAGATAAAAGGGGAGTTAAATGTGTTCAACATGAACAACCTAAATCATAAACTAGTTCAATCGTCGTAGACATGGTTGTAATTAGTGAATTACCTACCTACACAATGTATATTACTTCCCGTATGGACGTTTTCCTTCTCACACAATACGGGCGGGCCTTCAGCGCTGTTGCCATTACTCCATTCATAAACCATTTAAACACCACGTGTGGCAGTTTGCCCGCAAAATTATTGTACCTAGCTGCGACAAACCTGGGTAAATACAAATTATTGCCTCGCAAACTAGTCAAGTTATTATGTTCTTGATCTTAGGACCAGTATAAATCAGTCTCATACTATAGTATTGCTAGTGACGTGGAGTTAGAGGTTCGAATCTCAACAAAGTTCTCTGCGGGTAGTATTTCACATATTATTTATCAGTGATTTTCCCACCCCTTCTCCACGCTAATATTGAATCATTTCCTCATATCTTCCCTTAAAATTAATATGCTAATATCCATGGTGCTAGAGGGTGTCCAGCCAAACTAGATTTTAAACTTCCCTGATTTTCCAGGTTTTTAATAGTCAATAAAAATTTTCCAACCAAAATATTAAGTATATTACAAACATTATTTCATTAATATCGCAACTTCATGTAATAATATTTTTAGACATACGTTTACACATTCTGAAATTGTTGTCACTCTATGAAAGGCTTAAAAGATTTTAACCTGAAGCGATATAAGCTGGATACCCTGTAGACGTAAAAAAACATTTATTAGTAGACTAAAAACATACCTTCATGGTGTGAGCTCGTAAGCGAACTATACCGACCTAGTGGCCGCCACCGTTAGCGAGGATAGTGCCAACATTTGCGGATAGAAGGTGCCATGTGGTCAGTACAACGAACCCTACGGTAATTAATCTCAGTTTTATAAACTGGAGCCGCTACTTCTTTATTCAAGTAGCTCCTCATTTGTCCTCACGAGGCTGAGTATGACCCGTCCCAGACCCAAAGCTTCATAAGAGCTGGGGATCGAACACGGGACTTCTAGATCTGTTGCCAGGAACTATCACTAGACCGCAGCGGTGGTAGTAGACTAAATTTTAACAAATGAACACAAACACACGCGCGCGCGTCCTTCAATTCGTGAGATCAAAACTCGTCCTCTGCCTAGTCCAGAGCACACGTCATCAAAAGACGGGTTCTTCTGAAAACCGATCTAGGTTAGCTCAAGCATGTAAAGTTACGCTACGGCAAGACGTCACTCACAAATCCTCGAGGACCCGTTTTTTTTTAAACAGCGTCACCTAAGCGTGTCGCACAAAACCTATTCATCATCACCAAGGGATCTGTTCCGTTTAGTTGCTCCAACTTTAAGGCTGTCAAAATCTTTTTATTCCTTCGCCGACATTTCATAACGCGGACGCAAATAGATGCTATTTTCGAAAATCATAACTTATTCAAACTAATAGCTCTGCCCAATTCAGTGAAAATAGTTCGTTCGGTTTTGTACCAACTTTAAGAACGGAACATAAAATAGAGAGTTTGAAGTCTGGCTTGAATATAAATGTCCCAGTCTACTAGTAAGTTAATTTCATGAAAAATCCCCTTTGGGTTCTCATGTCATATATTTGTCTAGTAAATAAACAACAACAAAATGTGGGCTTAATCCAATTGTTTAATTGAGGTTAATTAGATAACTTACTTCTGGAATATTAGTACCTGTGACTTAATAAAAGCCATACGCATCGGTGGACACGCAGACTAAATGCCATGATCATCCAATCTGGTTTGCCGGTGATAATGGCTGGTGTTCGAATTCCAGGAGGGTGTACTAAGGGTGAGTTTTCATAGAGGATTTCCCACGCCTTCTCCGCGAAAATTTGGGTACATTTCCTATACATTCTATCCTCATCCTTACCTTGCCGGGTAAATTAAACGAGTATAGGCTCGATGGGCGGTAAGATGTAGTGGGAAGGGAATAATCGTTTAATCGATGCAGATTAGAAAGCTTTAAACTTGTGTAATAATAGCAGCTTGGAACTCCTGACTACTCTCTACAGCCCGCTTCGGTGGCCGGATGATCTAAGATGCTACTCTCGCAACAGACTAGACTGCCAATGACGCGAAGACCGTGGTTTGATCCCGGTCGGATGTATTGAGAGTCTTTTTCCCTAAATGGTTTCCCCAACTTCTATCTACGCAGATGCGGGTACACTTACTCTAAATTCACCCTTCATCATAATAATTAGTACATAAAGCGCATAGCCCAAACGGGTAGTAAGACGCGATACTGTAAAAAATTCTCTCTACAAGTAGAAATTCCTAATCGGGATTCAGAATAACCTCATAGGTGAAAGTTACAGTTATTTAGACACGAAAATGTCAGCAAAAGTGAATATCTACAAATAGATACAAATTCAAACCTGGTTGATAAGTGTCCCCGTGGTAGATTAGTGATATAGTTCAGTAACATGTCTAAGGAAACCTGGGTTCAATCTCAGATGATAACTAAAATGATGTATTATTCGTGTATGGGTATACCAGTTCTTTGATATAGATTTGTGGAATATTGGGTGTTCTTGCCCAGATTACGTTTGTTTATAAGTATTGTTCTGATATAGCCTTAAGACTTTGTAAATACATTAAGAAATGTTTACTTCGATATTTTTAGAAAAAACAAAACAATCTTAACAGAGTTCGCCACTAAACATAGTTTATTTTTTTAATAACTTCCCTGAAGTGGAATTAAAACTTTTCCTACAAGTTGTATTGCTAATAAGACAAGGCACTTAACTGTGGATAGCGAAACTTTTGTAAATCACGTGCCTATTTGTCGATCATTTTCAGTTACATTGTTTCATATACCGATAGGAATTATGGAATAATTGGAGTATTTATTCATCGCTATTAATTATAAACTGTTTATTGTCCTAAGATTTTTTTAAATACAGAAATGGAAAGCCGTCACTTACAGAATAATTTGGTAGTAGTGGTAAATCATATAATAACCCAGCACATTCGTAGTATAGCCAGGTTGGACAGGCAGAAACACTTGCGACATCAGTGAGAGCCGCCGTGTGCCAGGTAAATAATCTCACGTGTAATAGGTTACCCAGCCCTGTACTAGACTGGCCTTTCCGTTCACAACACAGATCAGTTATCATTACCTCCTTTTACTAATGCCAAATGGCGGAGTGGTTGAGGAGATCATGGTTTGGTCTCGGTTTTAGAATATAATAATATATATTTATTCATGAGCTCTTAGCTATTTATGTAAACAACCATAACTGGCATTGGGGCTGTGGGTTAAGTGGGTTTGTATAACACTGGTGTGCGTATAACCCGAACAAGTAGTAAGACGCGGCGCTAATAATAATAATAATAATAATAATAATAATAAAACACTGGTCCTTCAGGAAAAATCTAATTAGCTGATATAATTTAAAAATTAGTCCTATCAAGAAAGTAAAGGTCGAGGTACAAATCCATGCTTGAGGAGGTTCGTGTGTATAAATAAAACTACATTTTAAAGAGGGCGTTAAAGCTTTTAAAAAACATGTAAACCCTAGGGCCTAGACCATAGTGGAAAGGCCAAACAATAAAGAGGGCTTATTATCGAATTCGCTATTGATACATGATGGAAGTTACTCCCTGCGCGATACCTCCCACGTGACGTACTCTACACAATGTCACCGTAGTAGTATCGAGATATCTATGACAAGAGACAAGTTCCCGCATATCCGTCCTTGGACGTGCCTTATCTGAAATAATGCCATCGAGGACACGTGGGCTCGATACGGGCCATGTTCCATTGTCAGCATCGGCAAGCCAACCACACAACGTTGATCTCTCTTTCAATCAACGCGCATGCGCTAAATTGGCTTGATATACGATGTGCGCGCATTGCCACGGGCATGTTGAGCTCTCGTATTTGCTGGGTAGTTAAATGATTAATAGTAATGTTGACAGTAAAGAATAGCTAAAAGAACTGAAAAAAAAGCATACGAGCTGTTTAAAATTGGAAACCTTTGGCATCGCTGTTATCATTAAGAGTCACTCGAACGATATTTACCCACCTCGGTGGCGTAGTTGGCTAACGCGCGAGTCATGTTGAGCTGCTCGACTGCTGAGGACGGGGAGATCGAGGTTCGAATCTCGGTAGGGTGAACTGGGGTGGTTTTTCCTAAATGGTTTTCCACTCTCCCTCCACGCAAATGCGGGTTCACTTCCTCTAATTCAACCTTCCCAAATCCTAATCCATTAGAGTAATTAGTACTTAAAGCGTATAACCCGAACGGGTAGTAATACGCGGTGCTAAATATTATTATTATTATTATTATTATTATTATTATTATTATTATTATTGAACGATATTTCAGAACTTGGATCCTAATACTGTTGATGTATACGGATACCTTATCTCGCCCTATCCCCAATTCCTTCATGAATTAATCTTTAGCTTTATGAAAAATTAGGAAGTGTGGATTAGATTTGTAGCGATTCCATTCCACTGCTCAAGCTACAAAATATGGTATCGCAATAAGTGAGACGTTATCTTGACACCTTCAAGTTATGCGAAAAGCTGCATCGGTGAGTTTGGCGTGTTGCCGCTTTTAAAAGCATCATACATCAAGGCGAACTATAATAGCCTGAGTGAACGCGCTTAAAAATAATCACATCTCTCTTACACGCCAAAGTAGAGCTTTTTAGTTAAAAATACGCATGACCATAGACCACTGACAGGTTAAGGATTTTCAAGTTGATTATTTTGTGAAAAATATTTGCCAACATTAAGATAGTAAGTTGATATCATCTACACTGATATATTTATTTATAGACCATTTATATTGGTGGCATTTAACGTGTACTTTATAAACGCAGAATTATACCCTTACATAGTTGGTACGTAATACATCCTTAGTGTCAGACACATCTTAGAATAAATTTTCAGAAAACCATGGCTTTATATGGTTTAGAAGGTAAGCTAAAGTTTAGTCTGCAAACTAACTTTCATAGGAAGGGACTTATCCGACACCTATAAAAGTAACGTGATCTATTTTCACATATTTATACGTCAGGGCATGTGATCTACAGCTGTTACTTTTATAGATATTATCAATATCTATGAAAATAACACAAATAAATAAATAATAGTAAAATTGTCCTATTATGGCCACTATTTTTAAAATCTCCAAGCAATCATTTTATGAAAATTGAACTACACATGATCTGTATACATAAAGTCCTTAGTCCAATGAGACCTGTAAATTTCGTAGAAGTTGAATTAACTTTCACTTTATAAAGACCGTCTATACGGATGGCTATGGACAACCAATCATAGGCAAACAAATAGGCCTAACCACACAACTCTGTGCGCGCTATCCAAAAAGAGGGCAAGAGAGAAACGGCCACCAATTTCTAAACGTATCGTGTTTCCAGTTACCAAACTTTAATTGCGAATTCTAAAAAACCTAGCTATATAAAGGATACCATTATTTTAACTAAATAAAGCGAGTTAAAAATAATATTATGAAAATGTTGCTTGTGTTAACCATAATCGCAGTATTTGTTCTATGAGATTTATCTAGGAAAGTATCAATTATACTTTCCCATTAATCGACACAATATCACACGAGTAAGGATACGAGGTGTGTGTACAAGATTTAAATATTTTTAAGACTATAATAATAATAATAATAATATTTAGCACCGCGTCTTACTACCCGTTCGGGTTATACGCTTTAAGTACTAATTACACTAATGGATTAGGAATTAGGAAAGTTGAATTAGAGGAAGTGAAAACGTATTTGCGCGGAGGAAGAGTGGAAAACCATTTAGGGAAAACCACCCCCAGTTCACCCGACCGAGATTCGAACCTCGATCTCCCCGCCCTCAGCAGTCGAGCTTAACACGACAAGCGCGTTAGCCAACTATGCCACCGAGGCGGGTTTTAAGACTATATTTTATGTTTAATTCACTATTTCATAGTACTCGTTCGGAGTATGCACATTTATATTAATTACGCTAATTGGGTAAGTACGATAACGGTAACATTTATAGGAAATATACTAAGATTTGCATGAGGGAATATTAGGGAACCGTTTAAGAAAGATGGCCACAAAACATAGATTCGGAATTCAAACCCCAATCTTTCCAACAAAGGTGTGGCACTTAGTCTACATGTCCATTTGGCTTGGGTGACTGTGGGTATAGTAGGATTCTGGTAGGAATAAAATTAAATTTACAAAAGTTGATATCTAAAAAAAATAGATTTATACTTCATGTGAGCAGCAACTATCACGTTTGATCAATAGTAGCAATAGCTATTAAATATTATTAATAATAATAACGATAATAATAATAAAATGTTATTAATTTTTACCACCAAAGAAAAGGTTTTTTTTTCTAATTATTTTTTTCCATCAGAATTCAACTTTAAGGTACGGAACCACGGACTCTAGAGGGGAGAATAATATGTACTGACCATGCAAGGAGCTGGCGGCAGGACTAGAATGTTGCTGGAGCGACGAGTAAAGGTGCTCCATGTAGGGGGACAGCCTGTAGGCGGGGTGGAAGTCCGGGGGGTGGTGAGGGGGCGGAGGGACCCCCACCCCGCCCCCGGCAGACCCGGGGGGCAGCACCACCGCCGCCGCCGCACGCCGGGACGCCGCCAGGAACTGAAACTCGGTGAGGCTCGTGCCCGACCCACTGCTGGACAAGCTGAAACACAACGAACCAACGCCACGATGATTACACTTCCGCCTTCACTTTATCAGTGAGCTCGTCAGATAGGACTTGCTGCGATACTACTATGGTCAGTTGTGATTTGTATCTTCAGATAGGCAAGCTGTTTATGTCTAAGAATGTTTTGAAAGTTGTATGCAGCCCAACATTTATTTGGATTATTTATAAAAATGGCTCGTAGAGCTCTTCCTAGAAGAATTTATATAGCTTTTATAGAATATAATATACGAATACATATCTTTGCTACCAAGTACACTCCGTTTTCCCCGAAGGGTAGCAAGTTCACTATGCACGTTTCCATCATGGCATAGCTTTTAACATATGGTTGCAGTGCAATCCGTCAAGAAAAGACCTTTCAAGGTAAATGGGGTGTATTTATGAAATGGAAATACGAGAAAGGTGAATTTTTTTTTACAAAAAAAAGTGCTGTGATGGTGACTGATATGAGAGTGTACACGTTGTGTTTATGGAGAAGGGGAATATGGAAAGAATCGTGGTGAGAGAGTGAGTTTACCAATCATATCAGGATATTCTAAGTTAATCTATAACCCATCTACTTTAGGATTGTAGGTAAGGGATGGATAGCAGAAGGTTATTTATTACAAAAATTGGTTGAAAGTAACTAATATCAACTTATTTGGAAATAATTATTATGTACTTAGTAATACTATTTTATCAATAAAAGGTGTTACTCAACGCCTCTAATAATACTTTCAGCCAATTTTTGCGATAAAAAAACCTTCTGCTGACTGCCACCTAACCAACCTGCCGTAGATAAACTCAACCTTACAATTTATTACTAATTAGGCGTCTTATGATTTACTAAAACCAATTAATAACTCATAAATTTTATTGAATTTAGACATTAAAAATACAAAATTTAAGATAAAATCACTATTTGATTATATTTACTGTAGACTTTATATAAGGCAAAAAATTATTAATTGCAAAATATATATAATAAACATGTATCCTTATAACTACCGGCAATTGAAATCCTAGCAAATAAATTTATAGACAACTTTATTATCTGTAATTAATTGGTAAATTTAACAAGGGAGTTAGTAAATACTTGATATAGGGGATGAGGAAAATGCAGAGGGTGAATAGTAAATACGGCACGAACATATGCAAAAATAATATTTAAAAAATAGTTAAAATAACAGTGCAAGCAAGCCTGGCTGATAGCATCCAGAAGGGATTCGAATAAGCAGAATTATATTCACTCTGATCCAAGTCAGAAATTCAAACCACTAGAGACTCTGTCAGTGAACGTTATTTTCAATTAAAGAAAAAGATTTAAACAAGAGTGAACCGTTCGGTATAAAAACTACCAGTAACATCAAAAATAACAAACTACTCTCATCCTCAACAATCTACATACCCTTAGCAAATTACAGCTCGCGGACCACATGTAGTCCGTTACTTATTTTTATGCGTCCACAAGCTAAAACCATCTGTATACGAAAACAAAATTAGTGCTAAAAATACCATAGTTAGAAATATATAATAATGGGAGTACATACCATTTCTAATCAACACAAATCAACGAGTGAACTTCAACTTAAGATGATAGACCTGTTGTGTAATCCAAATCTAATAAAATTAAAACGTCGCGAAGAAATATGTATCAAGATTTTTCCCAAAAAACGCTGGTTATTTTTGGCTTTATCTAACCCTACTCTTACAAGCAGTTTTAAGAATCTCAATTGCTAAATTTACACGTGACATAATTTTTTTTATCAAATATATGAAAAAATCAACTTCATCTAATTGAGCTGTGTTTAAGTGGAGTCACTAGCTATTTTTTGTCAACTTTTATGTTATATATAAAAAAATAGATATAATAAATTGCATCTACTGAAAAATAATATTATATTTATATTTAAATTCTCAATGCTGCCCTTTAGCACAAAAATTTTCCCAGGTCTGCTCCAAAGGCTTACACAGGCACCTCATATTAACAGTAATCCATGTTGTTAGCATATCTAAAACAATGGATTAAGGTAAGGGTAGGTAGGGTGGAATTTTAGAGTAAAGGTAGAAATCCCACTACATTTGAAGGGCGAGTGTAAAACCATATAGAGAAAAAGAATACCTCGATAAACCCAGAGGGGATTCGAAACTAAACATCCACGTCACCATCCAATCAGATTAAGCGAGTTTGATGCCTTAGCCCACGTTCCCTCTGACTCGGGTAGCCCCCCTGTGGTTAATAATAAAAGTAATATAATTGCTGAGCACATAGTTCCTTGTCGGCACCGATGTGGCAGCTGACGTATCAGACTAAGCTACTGCAGTAGCCGCTATGATATATCCTTGATCTTCTTTGACCGTTGCGTTGTGAATACAGCTAATAATGCTGGGAGACAGAGAAGCCTTTATCAGGGACAACACTTGGTGATGCGTATAAAATACAGTTCATGTAGGGAGGGGATAGGGAAATTTGATTAGAATAATCAGTCGATACCCTTATTTGTGGAAAATAAAATGATTGGATTTTGTTAAACAAGAAGTGGTATTTCGGTATTAAAAGTCAGTAAAAGAATGTTTTTTGTGATAAAATGAGTAAAAAAAACTCAAACCTAAGTGGTATGATTAGAAAAATTACTGCACAAAATATTTGTCTTTGGTCATAATTTGAACGAACGTTGTAATAGCCAGATCAAACACAAGCTTTACTTCTTCTTTACAAATGGTCTTCGTTCGAAGGAAATACTCGTACATTTCATAGACTGAAAACTTTGATTGGCTATGGGATTTTTTCATCCCAGCGTTTTACTACCAGTCCAGGTACCCATACATGATAATTACTTTAATGGGGCGAGGATAAGGAAGGAAGCATTTTAATGGTAATCTACCCCCATTTGCGTGGAAGGAGAGGGGGAAACCATTTAGAGAAAACCACCCTCAGTAGACCCGACTGGGATTTGAACGCCGATCTCCCCGTCATCAGCAGGCCATAGGGTTATTACAGTAAAATTGTAATAATAGAGTTAATACCATTTCTTCTTGCAATTTCATCAAAACAATAAATGATGATGTCTGCTACCAAGCTTAGATAAAAATGTGTAAAGTTTAGATACCGTTAATTCTTACTAAATTATACATAATTTACCATTATTAACAAATAAAAGGCCAAGTAGTCAGTTTCGCAAAAAAAAAAATATATATATATTTCATTTTATTTCGTGACGTATATTACATTCAAAAATGTTAATATAAACTTTTAAAATATGTTCATACTCATTTTAATGTGCTAAGTAGAAGTTCGTAAAAACACGCCTCGATTTATTTCGGTATTTCAAATAATCACTGATAGTTCAAAGGCCTTGTTTTATGTTGCTTTTAAAAAATATTGATCTATATAAGGGTACATCCTTAAACCATGTAACGCTGTTGAGATAGGGAAAGGGGCGAGCTATAACTTCTACATGCTGCTACATGGGGTGGGGGAGGGGGGAGGGGG
>CABFVX010000770.1:59502-131596 GCA_902151425.1 Timema shepardi
GGGGGGGGGGGGGGGTACATCACATTGTTACGTAACATCAATATTATACCCACATTAAAATGTTGAAAACATGTTCATATACTTAGAATTTTAATGGAGGTCATTTAGTATAAGGTTTGGTAACCTCTGGTCTTGTGGAAAAGGATGGGACAAGTAGATTCCAAGCACTGTATCGGTGTTATCCTTGAGAAAAGATAATGTGTGCGGGAAATAAACAAACAGTCGGATATCAAACCCCGTTCTTACGAATTAGAATCAAGCCTACCAAGACAACACCTAAATCTAAAGGTATGAAAATATTATGTTTAATAAGTTTACTATATAAAATCGGCCTGTATCCCTTCTATTTGAAACGGTTAGAACACGATGTGTGACTCGACAGAAACAAGCGAAGGTCACCCGGACCAATAAAAGTGAAATAACACGATTCCGGTTGACAACTTTAAAGTCAACTAATATCCGAATTTGACACTAGATCCATCCAACATTGTTTTGAGTTGTGGACTGAAAGAAAGGTCGGTGACCCTGACCACATGGCCATTTAAGGACCACTTAACTGCGCCTATACAGTATCATATCAGTGGCACGATGATACTTTATGATCAAAAATCGGAACAGTTTGTCAAATTAAACGAGTAGCTGTCAAGTCGTCTCCGCTCAAAATACATGTTTTAGAATGTATCAATTTCTATGTTTATTTTTGATTGTAATCATGGCAATTTTCGACCTAGGGATATTAACGAATCTTTAAATTGTATGACAAGACATCTTGTGAATGTGAGGAATGCCAGGCCTCCACCGTGGTTCGGATCCCACGTTAAACTGTAGGTCCTCCATTTCATCTCACAATCACCCTACCATTACACATTAGCGTAAGTGCGTACAACCCGAACGGGTAGTAAGACGCGGTGCTAATAATAATAATTTAAATTGTATGTACTCCCATTGTACGGGAAAATCACATAAGTATAATATTATTCGGTTTATAATAGCTCAGAGTTTTAAAGTGCTTGCGGGCTATCTGAATTTTTATACAAATAAAGAAGAGTAAGGTATTATTAATGTAAAAATGGACTAGTATCTGCGTGTAAATATCTGCCCCCACCTAGCTGAACCAGAGTACATAATCCAGGGCAATGCTTTTCTTTGCTTCAAATAGATAGAAAAAACCTCATTTTATTTATTGCGACCCAGTTTCTAATAAACTAAAAATATATTAAAAAATCAAAAGTTTAAAATTCCAGCTTCGAAGTGTAGATGTGTGTGCACAGTGGCTACTAGTTTTTAAATTTTAGAACTCTGCATTCGGTAGATATCGCGCAATGCTCCTGACAGACGGACAAGCTCTTCATTTTATTAATATAGATAACCAACTGTATCTTTAAAAAACACATTGAAAAATGCACGACGGCAATGAAACGGCCAAATAAATATGAAATAATACATAAATTAAACTTGATTGCTCTGTGAGGTTGGTGAGGTGGACAGAAATGGAATGCGTATCACTCACCTCGGGGGTTATATCTTATAAAAGTTAGTTTGGCGCACGGTTGGAAGGTGTCCAAAAAAATCCATGAACTATTTATATCGAATTAATCTTTTTTCCCCTCTTGGCACGTCGCTCATACAATGGTATGAGAGGTGCTACCTGGTCTGAAAGCGTGAATCAAGACATGTGACTGCTGCTGCATTGTTCGAGTGTGTATGTGTGACACTCGATTAGGCTGCAGCAATCCTTAGCATGGTTGGCTTGATGGCTTTCGTGCCCAACAATTAAAGCTATTGTAGGAAAATGGAAGTGTTGAAGGAGGCGAATGTATTATTGTGTAGAAGAAATGATTAAAGTTTAAAGATGGAAGGTGGTGGTGGGTGTTAAATTGGTGTGAGTAATTATTGTCAAATTATTTTTCATCGCAGCTTAGTACTCGTTTGGGCTACATGCATACGCGCTTTACATTAATAGACACTAATGGAATTGGGATGAGGAAGGTAGAACTTTAGAGGAAATGTAGGCCTACCCGCATTTGCACGGAGAGTGGAAACCCAAATAGTAAAAAGCACCCTCAATAGACCCAACCGGGATTTGAGCCTCTATATCCCCATCAATCCAGTCTAACACGAAAGTAATGCGTTAAACCACTGATGCGGGCTAGTAATTCATTTTAAGAGCTTAAAATAAAATAAATTATTGGAATAAAATGTGTAGTTGCATGCGTGGTGCCGAGCCTTTGAATAGATATAACTTAGAACTATCACACGATACTCGTACCAATGGGCATGCGGACAAAACGCTCAGACTCCGCTTGTCTAGTTTCCCGGTGACCGGAAGGTCTGGACTTCAATCCCGGATGGATATACTTAAGTTGTGTTTTTTTACCCACGCAAATGTGAGCACATGTTTTAAAAAAATCTACTTTTCCCTTTCTTACCCCATTAGTATAGGCCTAAATATATGTACAGCCTGAACGGGTAGTAAGGCGTGGAACACGTAAAAATACTATTATACTAAGCGGAAAAACTTGTGACCGTTCACATGGACTGAGATTTTTTTTCTTAGAGCATCTAGGAGGATTTTCAATAGACACATTTTACAGTAAATATTATATCTTGATCAGCTGAGCTGGAATTGGATTCTCCAAAACGGGTTTTCTGCTATCTATACAAACAGAAGCTGGTGGATCTCCTGAAAACCCGCCTAGCTGCTCATATTCGATAGAATAAATACCATACAGTTTTCATAGGAAGAATCCTAGATAGAAAAGCTACAAGATATACTTTCGCGCATTCGTTCGTCAGGTCATGTGATTTGGACCTGTAACTTTTGATAGATATTATGACCAGGGTGTCCAGCCTAACTATATTTTAAAATTCCCTCACTATTTAAAATTTTCCAATTTCCAGATTTTCTATTCACTATAAGCCAATATTACAAACACTATTTTATTAAGATCTTAATTAACGTAGTGCTATTATTAGACGTCTACACATTCTGAAGTTATGTCACTCTATGCAGGCATTAAAAGATGTCGGCCTAACCTATCGTTATATTTCAGTGAGATCTCATTTTTTTCATTTATTGGATATATTTAAAGTGCACTTTCTGAAACTACTGATAATATATTATTTTAGCCAATTATTTATTAATATTATTGGCATCTAACAACCTTGATTTCGTTAAACGAACCCATAGTTTTATCATTTTTTTAACAGATAAAATTAAAGCACACTGACACTGCTATAGTTTCGGCCTTGTTGATCATGATCACCCCCGCGGTGTCGCATCCCATCACGCCACTGGCTAACAATGCGCATGCCCAACATTAATGGCGGACCAACCATGGCGCTAATAACACCCTTGACCAAGCGCCCCTGGAGAAAACTCATCAGGAAATATATTATGACTACCTCGTTCATCAGAGTGTAGCAGAGCACAATATCAGTCAAGAGCGCCGCCTACTTGAGGAGAAATATCCTCAAAATGTGCTATTTATTATGGAAACGACAGTTCTGAAGCCTCAAAACCACTAAAACAATCCTCTATTATCTTCAAACCTTCGGTCATGACCTTGTTAGTGAATCGCTTTGTTTGTTTGTGACAGATTATATGTTAGCTGCCATTTCTGTGACATTTTGCGTGAAAGTCGTTGAAAACTACCCAATTTCAAATTTTCATTATTTGTTTTAGATAAAACATATATTTACTCATCTTTTGAAATAGCACGAGATTTATAAACGTCTGAACTAGATTACATAATTTTGCAAGTAGTTTTCAGAAATATGCTGTGCTTTGAATTAATTTATGTTTTATTTCCTTGGGGTTCTTAACCTGTCCTATTGAACCTAACTGGCTATATAAACCCAAGACTTACAAACTAACATAATTCTGGAAGAGATACAACGCCCAGTCATCCAACCGTTTATTCATCGGGGAATCAAACTATGAAGAAACCTTAGTAAAAAGGCAGACGCGCTACCGACTGAACTAAAATGTCAAGACCTGTACTTGATAAAGTAAACGTTAAATTATTATTATAATTATTAGCACCACGTCTTACTACCCGTTCGGGTTATACGCACTTACGCTAATGTGTAATGTAGGGTGATTGTGAGATGAAATGGAGGACCTACAGTTTAACGTGGAATCCTAACCACGGTGGAGGCCTGGCATTCCCCACATTCACAAGATGTCTTGTCAGAGGTGAAGGAAGGGTTTGGTAATCAGATAAATCTGTGCCGGGACCGAGGATTGAACCCCGGCCGTCAGCACAGAAGTCTGACACCTTACCCCTAGACCGCCAGGTCACCCGTAAACGTTAAAGATCACAAGAGTAAAAATGAAACCACACCAAAAACACCTGAGCATGTATTATGGTTTTAGCGTGCGTGTTATAGAATATTAGTGACTTAATTAAAACACAAAAACAACAAGACACAGGTATTTATTGTTAATTGAAAGTGAAGAAACCTAGGATTTCCCCGAGCGTTCAGTTCTTCCTTAGCAGGGACTTAACCCGGGGATTGGATCAGTAGTCAAGACTTGCACTATAGTGAATGCGAGTTTGGACATTTAGAACTGCCATGTAACAAGATAAGCGTGACATTAAGGAAATGCACCAACATTCGCCTGAGACATACTTGCCATAAGGATACACCCACACTTTCAGAAAGAGGGGTTGTAAATTAACCTTGATAGATAAATGTGAAGGGTCACCATGATTGCACCCACACTAGCGTGGATGAATGTAGGGAATATTCTAGTGATAAATAATATGTAGAAAACCACCCTCCATGCACCCAGCCAAGATTAGAACCTCCTACCCCGGCATCATGAATCCAGTTCATAGAGAACCTGATGCTTTAGACTGTGTAACCGTCGATGTAGGCCTGGTGTCTTGGGCTCATAGTATAGTATGAATCACCCAACTCTTGTAGTCCACAAATACTGTATTTGAAATAATAAAAATAATGTAAAAAAACTCATCGAGGCGTAAACCCGGGTCAATAAATTGCCGTTATATGTTCCAAGTGCGCTCGACGACAGTTTGATAGAGCAGTTTGTTCGCTGACATTTCGATGTACCGGAGATATAAAAGACAAATACTTCCAAATTTATGTTTGAAAAACGTCTTGGGGAAGACAGCATTTGCAAATTATTAGCTATGAAATAAATGACAGCCTGAACATTCCGTTTTACGTTTGATTTATCTGAAGTTTTCCCAGACGGGCGTAAGATTTTACTATACGTAGTTAATTATAAGAAGGAAAAAAAACTAAACTTCCCAAAGCTCAAGTAGATTTTATTTTTCGAAATATAAATTATTGCTTTCTTTTTAAATGTATAATGAACGCGTATTCAAATTAATTATAATACCTAATTTGATATAGGATGCGACAAATATTATATCCAATCATTATTATATTTTAAATATGAAAAACATTATAGAATAAAATAAATACACATCCTTGAATCCTCTTATAATTCGTAATAAAAGTTTACTTTCGTTTTAGGGATTAAGGAGGTTATATTTAAACAAAATGCACCCGTATTTGTGTGTGTGGAGAGTGGAAAACAATTTTGGAAAAATACTTCAGTACACTCGACCAAGATTCGAACCTCAAGCTACTCGCCATCGGCTGTCTAGTCTATTGCGAGAGTAGTCCGTTAGAGCATGCAGCCACCGAAGCGGATGGCCTTTTTACTAATAATTTATTTTTCATCTCTATCTTGTCAGGGTAATTGATGCCAATTAGAGGTTTAGGAGATTCCAATTCGATTCCAGCTGTGCATAAAATAATGTTTTTGTTTGTAAATATAGGTTTGTCCTATTTCAGACACTATAGTAATCATTATGGACTCTAGTATTGTATATTTAAGAGTAATACATTCGAAGGTTAAGAATGGTAAAACCAACGGTGTGTATTGGGTGCGTTAAAAATGCTATCAATCAAGTACATCCCATTTTCACTGTTACCAAAAGTAAAAATACAAAATTGGGATTGTACTGAGATTCTTAAGAATTGAAGGTAAAAATTAATGAAGAAAAGTCACTGAGATCAAGTTACAACTGAACCTCATGGTATTATATTTATTGTGTGCGTGACTTATATTACCACCCATCCATGCTATCCACATATTTAGTCCGTACTAATGAGAGAGGCACGAGGAAGATAGAATTTGAGAGGAATAGTATTTGTATTTCGTGGAGAGAGAGACAGTAGAAGACTAATTAAGGGGAAAAAAAATACTTATCATAAGAGATTGTTGCTTTAGAACATGTGTTCACTTATGAGGTAATATTATAGTATTGTATGACACACTTCTCAACGTATTTACAAAAGGTAGACGCATTTTTTTTAAATCGGGAGGTTAGTGTCTAAAAGTGGTAGTCCTATGATATTCGTCAAATCCCAATGCTTTTATTTTACATTTCTATCTTGTTTCTACGTTTATTTCCCGTGCGACGAATCACCCCAAGATGAAGTGTGTTCTTCACGGTTTGAAACACGTGAAACCAAGATATTGCCCGGTGTTCGAATGAAAGAGAAAGAGAGATATACAGACCATTCACACCGACCATGAATACGCGGAGAAGCTACTTTTTCATCTCTCGTTTCCTTTCCAACCAATCCCATTAGGAGCAGTCTTTCCCCGCTGTGAAAAATTACCTTAATACAGTCATTAGGCGCGGAATGCCCGTCTATCTACTACCGAGCTAACAAACAACAAAAACTAACAATAACTAACAACAAAAAGCAACGTGCCACACGGCCCAAGGTCAAGCCATAACAAACTTTTCACTTCAGCGAGAATGGTTATAACATTAATCAAACTTTTCAATTATGTACGAATCATCAGAGGAATATTTCCGCCCTTTGACTAGTAAGGTTGCATTTTTTGGGGTATTTAACGTGCACTTATGCATACATGTTATATTGTTACATGATTTACAAACTAACAAAACATGTTACATCACGCTAAATACCTATTACAAACTACAACACAGTCCATGTTTATAGGAAGAACCTTTAAGAAAGTAAGTTTTTTTCGTTATCAACATTTATAACATTTTACAATATTATTAGACTATTTTATAGAAAGTGGTAATGTATATCAAAAGTGACAGCTGCACACAACATGACTTGACGCATGAATACGTAAAATTAGATCTAGTACCTCTCAGTTAAGACTCTTCCTTTGAAAAGTGGATAAAATGAGGAACTCGTACAAATAGTAAATAAAGTACCCACTTCGGTGTCCGCGTGGTCTAACGCACTAATCTCCGAGTAGACTAGACTGCTGATGACGGAGAGATCGAGGTTCAAATCTCAGTCGGGTGTACTGCGGGTGATTTCCCAAAATGGTTTTCCACTCTCCCTTCAATACAAATGTGGGTAAACTTCATCTGAATATTACCTTTATAGTACCTAAGCCATTAGCGTATAAACTGAACTGGTAGTAATATGTGGTGCTTAAAAAACATAATATATCTTCGCCAGAACCTCCTGGAATCTAAATATTATAACCTAGACTTGTGGTCAGCCATTTTGAGCTATGTTGCAGACCAGGTTTAGTTTTTTTTCCACAAAATCTTCATTTCAAATTGGGTTGTTGGCGCCTAAGAATACATTTATAGCGAATTTTGAATCATTCTTGGCTTGTCTTCTTTCTCAGCCAGGGGAAGATCAAACTATCCCGACCCCCCTTTCCAACCTAGATCTTAGAAAGTCTTCGGCGCCATCTGAAGGCAATGATGACTAAACACTCCAGAACACAGAAGAGACAGACAAGGTTTCAGGACACTGTTGAATCCCGGCAAATATATGTTCATTTTTTTTTTACTCTACACGTTTTAATTATTCGGGATATTCACATATTTAGGTCTAGATCAATAAAATAAGGATTAGGACAGTAGAATTTTAAGGAAATGTATCCACATTTGCAGAAAGATAGTGGGAAACCATTAAGAGAAAACCACCTCAGTACCCTCAGTAGGAATTCGATCCCCGAACTCATCACCAACAAACCAAACAGGTCGAGACTGACGGTGCGAGTGTGTATTCAGCGAAGGTTTTTTTTTAATGACGCGTCTTACTACCTGTTCAGGTTATAGCTACGCATATATGATAATTACTCTAATGGGGTAGGGATGAGGAAAGAAGCATTCTAGAAATAATCTATCCACATTTGGGTGGAAGGAGAGTAGGGAAACACACCCTCAAAGGACCCAACCAGGATTCAAACCCTTACCTAATAATAATAATAATAATAATTTAAAGAGTGTGAAGATATGGTGTTAAAAGTGTTATTATAAATTAAAAGTTGATATTTTATGTAGGGATAAGAGTGACAAAGTAAAAAGACACCGATAGATATAATTATTCAAAAACCATTACAAGGTATTCATAAAATTAAATGTGATTAACTAACGACGCTATAAAAACATTATTCAGAGATGCTTAGTAAGAAAACAACAACCAAATATCATCTAGAAATAACAAGTTTCAGAAGCTTGGTGAAAGAGATGACCAAAGCCAGGAGACATTAAAAATATATTAACGCGCTCTAAGCAAGCTAAAATGTACATACAAGCCTCCGGCCATAATTTAACATCGTTACCATAGATAGCGTGTTTTCCCGTGGTAAGCTCGTCACACAATGTTGCTAGGTACACGGTGTCAAAATGTACCTTCAAGTCAAGACGGATATAAAAGCTCTTAAGCGGGCTTCAAGGGGTATTTCCTTAGACGAGAACCGTAGTATAAGACTGTAAGAATAACATGTTAACCTAAATATGGCAGCATGTGTGTGAATTTTAGTTAATTTATAATTATGAAACTGCCCATAAACTACTGCTTTTTAACCCCCTTCTACCTCCTCTTGACACATTTTGTCATAATTTTGTGAACCCTCTTTCTAATATTGTCACAGTACTAAACACCCCCTCCTATTTAAATAATATTTTTAATTATAGAACCTATATAACCCTTTTATTGAAACGTGTTCGTACGTGCTCGCCAAGTTATAAGATTGGAGAAGATGAGTCAATCTTTGTTTATACGCGCTCGCAGTCGGGTTTATCAACACAGAATGCTGCCCGATACGTTTAATTGCAATGTGACGTCACACATTATCTGACTTCCCCTTCAACCCCACTCCCCGTCGATCTTGGTCACGCCGAGAACTATCGCCCCCCTCCCCCCCATTCCCCTAGATTTGCGTACGTAATTTATAGACAGCCCCTATAAAGAATCGTTCGGGTGAAAACGTTTGATTTCGAGATTTTGGATGAATCATGACGTGTTATGTGCCATAATCCATAAAGGTGTTTCATAATTATATCTGTCTATCTGTATGTATGTTTTTCCCTGAGGATATCTGAAACGGTTTTATGGATTTTGTTCAGACTTGATATTTAAAGGCTTTATGTTCACACCCCAGGATTATTTTTATTTTTGCTCTAGCTCTTAAGTTAAGGGTTAGTTTACTGATAGCTGATTTTTAAAATTCTAAATTTTTCTAAAATATCACTCACGATTTTGTACAAAATGGTTTACCTTGGTGGTCTTGGGTAAAAGTGATCGCCTCAGGATCCGATATTCATGGGTTCAACCCCAGATGGTGTCGAAAGATTTTTTTTAGCGATAAAAATCCGCAGCACAACTTCCTTCGAAGGGGAAAGTAAAGCCACTGGTCCCATGTCGATTGTCGCATGTAAAAGAACCCTGGAAGGCATGTGAAAATATATTTCCCAGAAAAATTGGTAAACCCTTTCGCTGTCGCTCATAGAAATTCTCGTGTGATGTTATAATCAGTCTGCTCAGAAAGTGCACGTTGATTACATCAGATAAATTCAATGAAAATAATTGTGTCGTACCGTTTGTTTATTTCAAAATGTAGGAGCACTACTTTTACTATAAATAATATGTAAAAGTTTATCTATGTTTTTACATTCAAATGTGTACCTACACTCTTAAATTATTTATTTATTATTATTAGCACCGCGTCCTACTACACGTTCGGGTCGTACGCACTTACGCTAATGTGTAATGGTAGGGTGATTGTGAGATGAAATGGAGGACCTACAGTTTAACGTGGAATCACGAACCACGGTGGAGGCCTGGCACTCCACACATTCACAAGCTGTGATTAATGCACGTCTTGTCAGAGGTGAAGGAAGGGTTTGTTAATCAGATAAATCTGTGCCAGGACCGAGGATTGAACCTCGCACCCCTAACACAGAAATCTAGCACCTTACCCCTAGACCATGTCATCTACACTCTTAAAGCATTCGCATTAAAAACAGTTGTATAAGTTATATTTTACTGAAACATTATTTATAGTCGGTTGATGGGTTGCCATGTAAGTTATACTTAATAATAGTTTTAAAATGAATATTCAGTAGGTATCGAAAAACTTCTTGGCTCGATAAATTAGGAATGCACAGTTCAAACAATAAACCACGTTGTTATAAGAAAATAAATACTGCAAATGTAATTAATGTTATATCCAAAATTGTGCGATAGTATTACATCACTATTGCTTAATATTTTATGCACCGAAAAGTCTAAGTTATTTTAAGAATGAATGTTTAGAAAAACCTTCAACTTAGACGTTCTCTTACTTCCTTATTCATCAGTCCCTGTAACACAATGTTTGTAATAATATGCTCTTACGTTTTTTTAAATATATTTTGTCCTAGTACTTTTCGGGTTGTACGCATACTATCTTATTAATCGCAAAACCCTTATATGAAAATCTTAATTCTATGAAAAATCCAACGCCTGTAATTCAGACCTTAAGTTTACTCCCAAATGTAGGGGTTAATTTTAATATCAGTGTATAAACTACTCTGCCGTCAATGGAGGTCGAACCTTGATTCCATACATCAGCATGAAGAATCCTTATAAAGTGAGCCGAGGTGTGAGACCAACTGGAGGAAATGTGTGAGATTGATGCAACTTACACCGTTGTTCCATCCGTCGTAGCTTCAATTGTCTCTCCCCCCCTCCTCCAGGGGAATTATGCTGTCACCCAGGTTTACGACATGTAATCCCAGCCTCATTCATCACCAGGGGAATATCCTGGAGGTTTGGGCGGGACAGGCATCGAAAAAAATAATTGGTCCCAAGTTCAAAGTGATGAACATTTGGGCGGGCGATCACCCTCCAGCCCACTTCACAAGAAACTTATCGTGAGGTGGTTTCATCGTACCACGTGGAAGTTATATCTATGCGTTAGTGACGTACCCTATAAATGGTACGCTACAATCGCACAAACTTCCTCAAGTTCTGGTTTATATTCCACCCCGAGTGAAGGTATTATTCTACTCAACCAACCTCTGTGTCATCATTTTCAGCTGGAGGGGGGTGGAAAAACAAATACATAAATAAGCTCACCGATGGATAACTGCATTCAAATGCAAGTGAAAAGTTCAGTGGCGGTCCGTAATATTTATTTTTGGTGACGAAAGGTCAAAGCTTACCAGTAATGATTTTTTCTCGCCAAGGGTTAACATATTAAATTTAACTAATTTACGTTTTCTTATTTCTAAAAATCACTAAACAAATCTACAAACAGAAATAATAAAATAATACAGGTTTTAAATTAAACTTACCTTGTTATGACATTATTTATACAAACCAAATAATAAACAATAAAAACCAAATATATACCAAATAATAAACAATAAAAACCAAATAAGCTATATTTTTCTTCACTCAGAGTTGACCACAATTTATTGTTTACCATAACACGCATTATAAAATGTCATTCACCTGCATAAATGTAATGCCACTAGGCTGATGTGCTAGCCGTGTAATTCAAGTTTCAATGAAAAGAGCAGAGTTAAAAAAATATAATCTTTTTATTTTAATTAATCACGTTCACTCGTCACCTTACTTAATGGATCTTTAACACACGCTAATACAGGCTAAAACCCAAATATAAACAATCTTTATCGGATCGTAGGCCCGCCTAGACCGGCCCAATGAACTACTGGGAAACGCGGAGTGGAATGGCCTTGAGAGAAATCTTCCCACCGGACTAAGGGGCTTATCTGAGAGGGGCTGGCCCATGTTAGCTTCGTTTACTCATTCAAGTATCAAGCGCTGCTACAGTCGCATGCAGCGAGTAATTAATCCTCTTCGGACTTGAATAGGCCTACTGTATAACCAATCGAATAATTCACATTGTGTAGAGAATGGTTCTTCACTTCATATTAATGTTTTGTACAAAATATGTTATAAAATAAAAATAAAGACCCTTTTTTTGTGTTCAAAAAGTGTTGGTGGGTCGTGGGCCCCTGTGGCCCCTGGAAAAGTGACTCAATTTTTTTTTTAAATATGAATGAAAGTGGATGCCATTTTACTCAGTAAGTTGCACACTAATTTTGGTTTACATAGTTGACTGTCATTTGGTTTGATAAATAAAAGTTTTGTATTTTCGAACATTAAAAAGTTTATTTTCATACAAAATGTACTAACACTCTTTATGTTATTTCCATTACAATTACGAATCCAAGCCAGAGACACAACCTTCGATTAGAGAGGTGTTATGGCAAGCCCTATCTACAGGTTACAATAGTAGCCAATAAACGATTTGGAGAATTTTTAATTTGGGTAGCTCGTGAAACAATATGACATTTTGAAAGTGTTTACTATACTCAATGAGTTTGACAACCCCTTCCTTAGACCACATGACAACCGAAGAAAGTATTTTTTTGGAAAATTAAATTTGAAAATAAAGGTACATTCACATACTTTCAGGTGTATTGAGATATGTCTAAAAAAAACTAGAGTTGTGCGCCAATTTAACTTTATTTGTTAAATGCGAGTTGAATCTCTCCGAACATAAAAACCTATGTAATATAAATGTGGTTTTGGTGTTGTTTGTCGTGTTGGTGTCAAGGGGGGAAGGTTGTAGTTATTGTTCTGACGTTGAGTTTGTTTGTTGTATAGTGTCGGGGTGTTAATGTGGTACGGAAATAGTCCCACGAGTCGTGGGCCAAATTCTAGAAATAGTTTCTGTACAGCGGGCTGCACTAGTTGTGAAGGAAGGGTGATGGGGGAGAGAGAGGGACACGGGGTGCTGTTGGGATGGCTGCTATAGGGACACTGAAAAAGCCGGTTCTAAGCTCTCAACCTAAGGGTGACACTACAATCCAAGCAGATGCTTGGTTTAACCAGTAGCCAAATCAGTTACAAACTACAGTATGTGAATTTATTACTATTATTATTTTTAAATGTGTCTCTTTACAACGTCTTTGACATAAAATTAGTATGTCAGACTTTTTAATTTAGTCGGTAACGCATCTGCATATTGTTGTAACGAACCCAGGTTTGATTCCCGGCACGGCCAAAAAATGTACTTAAGTGAAATTGGTGCTTATCTTTTCACAATAGTAAATTTACGATCAGGAAACCGGGTGTCATTTTTATAGTTAAGTTAGTTTGGAAGATATATGGTAGTATAATTTGGTTCTGAAAATTAAAATAAATAAATCGTTGTCTAAATGTGGTAATACAGTCTTCGGTGGCCGCATAGTCTAAGGCGTCACTATCATGATAGACTAGACTGCCAATGACAGGGAGATTCCAGTTAGAGTCCCATTCAGATACACTGAGTTTTTTTTTTTTCAAAATAGTTTTCCACGCGAATGCGGGTACACTTCCTCTAATCTTCCTTATCCTAAAACTCATTAGCGTTATTAGTACATAAGCGTAGCTTACATATATAGTTTAAATTTTTTTTAAAGCTGCCAACTTCCTGAACGTCAAGACACGTCGCAGGCGTTCATAAAGTCCGCGAGCTATGAATAAGTGGCTAGTTATTTCAAAATATAGTTTACGTATAAATGGAGGGAAAAGGTATCAACATGTAAGTTGATTACAAATCTTAAATCTTAGTGTTCATAACTTTAAAAAACTATTAAGTAGAACTAGTTCTTTTTCAACGACGCTTCACGTGAAATGTCAATTATGAAATTAAAGTAAATGGTTAAAAACATAGATTTAGCTTTTCTCAAACAATTAATAACCCATTTTAAAGGGGTCGTAACAATATAGTTGTTTAAAGATAATTGATCATTATTATGAGTGTTTTTTTAATTTTCATAACCGCCAATCCCATAAGAAATACAGTAGTGTGAGGATATTTTCCTTCAAATATGCGGCGCCCTTAAACTTTATGTGAAATAACATTCTTAGTAGAAACGATCTAAATCCAAGCCTTGACCCCTGAATCAAGTGAAGTAAAAAGTCTAAAATACAACAGCGCAATATTAGTGAGAAGATCTAAAAGACGGGTGTAACTTGCTGCGTCTCACCCGGTAGATAAAACATGCCGGAAAGTTCAAACCGAGCTAGCTTGTGTTTGTGACGAAGAAAAGGAAGTGGGAGGATGGGGTGAGAAGTCACCCCTAAAATACAGGAGGAAACCGCGATATTTTACTTCGCAACACCGCAAACAAACAGACCTAGGGTTCAGAAAATACACACACACACACACAAATCTAAAATTAAAGTAGTAATTCCACAAATCCGATGTTGTCCTTGTGGCTGACAGCTGATTTGGCAGGGATCGTTTTAAGTTGCACTAGTTGTTTTAGTCTAGTACTTGGGTTTTTTTTTCGTACCTTACTAACCAGATAAAAGAATACTGTGATCAAATGCTTAGGTCCACTAGAGTATAATAATCTGGTTCGTGTGTACTCGCAGTATGATATTACGTCAGCATGGCCTTTGGGTTGACTACTGTTCGTTCTGTATTGCATTGAGATTGATTATATATCATCACTCGAATAACAAACAATCAGTCCTTGGTTTAAAAAGTCTAAGATTAATACCAAAATAATATTTAAAAAACACTTTTTCTAAACACAGTGTTGCCTAGAACCATGTGGTCAGAAGTTTTATGGCGGCAAGCAGGCAACACGAATTAAAAGTCAGTATTTTTGCAGTTTTTATAGAGAAAAAAAAAGATTTTTTGTTTCAAACAAATCAAATACCTATCACTTCAGTAGATACGTTTAGTTTCACCTTAAATTTTAGTCATGAGGATAGTGGCATTTGAAAAGAAAATTTTAAATTAAGGAAACAAGTCTTGGTCAAATCTCGTGAGGCCCATGACCAATATTGAAGAACCAATGAGTTTTATATGTGTATAGAAAATTAAACCAAATGTATGTTATGAAGCATTATTTCCATTATTTTGAGCAAAAGGTTATTTGATATTTGTTATTTGATATGAATATTACATAACCCATTCCAAATGTTGATTTCATTTATTTTTAGATCCATACATACATACACAGGTCAATATATTTATTTAATGATCCACTTCAGTGCTCGAATGGTATCTAAGACGTCACTCACTATCACAACTGGACCACCGTCACAGGAATGTCGGGGTTAAAATCTCGATCTGGTATTATAAGGATGGATTTTCCTATATTGTTTCTGACTCTCCCTCCAAGAAAACGTGGGCACATTTACTCGTAATTCTATCTTTCTTATCCTCTTACATTAGCGTAATTAATATATGCGTATAGCTTGAACGAGTAGTAAGACGCCGCGAAAAAATTAAGTTTAAAATTGTGTTGTTAAAACCCACTAAGTCCCAGGGTTAAATGCCTGGATAAATGTTAATATGACATGCCAACTCGCCGACAAATATCGCCAGGAGATGGTGACAACAGAGTTTTTGGGTTTGTTATACCGATTTGGGCGGCCGGCCAACTGAACATTCATTCAACTCGTGCGCATGCACTCAATGACAGCGTAGACTACATCTGTCGCGAGGATCTCTCGTTGCAGGATCAATAAGCAGGGTGGGTACTCATCACCTCAAGGCAACCTCTCGTCGGCTCCCGACATGTGCTTTCAGCCGGCCCGTTTCTGAAAGAAGAGATTTACTGGAATTCTTCCATCCTCCCCTCATGACATTCACAATACGGAGACTCCACACACAATAGGAGAAGGATTAAACAAATTAGTGTAGAAACAACCGTGTCAGGTTAATATAATCTAGTTTGCCGGTGGCGGAAAGGTCTGGGTTTGAATCCCAGCTGGGTGTATCTTAGTGTAGTATTACCTAAATAGATATTCACTCTTCTTTTACGCCAACAATTGGGTACATTATATTTCAATTTTACCTTTATCATCTTTACTCCACTAACGTAATAAATGAAAATGACCCGTACGGGAGCTACAAAGATTTTGATTTATGTGAGTTCATCTAAGGCCTATTTACTTCTTAATCTAAGAGGAAGGAGGGTATATTTATAAGCAGGGTTGCAGGAGAAAGTAAACCATATGGAGTTTAACTTTAAAATCCACTCCGAATATCCTTAGTAGAGATTTGAACCCGGACCTTATCATCAATGGCGACCCAGTAAAGTGCGATTTCCTTATCTTAAACCCCTCGGCTAGCGTTGCTGTCTTATAAATTCTTTACCGAGCTTGAATGGCAAAGAAAAACAAAAGAAAGGTAGCCTTTGATTTTCGAAACAAAATACAGCCATGCTAATTGATTGTCTAGCTGAGAACATCAGCGGTGGCGTTTGAGAGAACAGTTCGTGTCAGTAAATTCAAATTATATCGCTTTTCCGGTTTCCATAGTCAATGATAGTTTAGTTCTAAATAATCATGGTTTTGTTTTAGTCAACAATCAAACACTAATAATATTAATGTTTTATTTCTTACTTCACATAGACAAACAACGTTGGTGATAACTAAAAAGAAACAGCAAACCTTGACTTGTTTATCTTATTAACTGACTAAAAATTTAGCCGTTTCAAGGTACAGCTATTAGATATTTTATATATAACTATTCATATTATTATCAAAACGTTCAACACAAATATTTTTGTTGTCGCCACATCTTACGACCCGTTTGAGTTATGCGCATATGAACTAATTGTACTAATATATATTATTATTTAATATTAGGTGTTCTGTCTGACGACAGTCCTTGTGTCAGTGAACTTAGAATGCCAACGTACCCTGTCCTTTGCCTCCTCTTTGAGATCTCAGCATTTTCTTCTTTCCTTCAAGTCATCCAATATTTGAATCCACCGTCTTCCTAAGCTCCTCTTTCCCTCAAAATATCCTTGTATGACAAAGTGCAGAAGACAGTTACTCCTAAGGATGTGTCCAATCCAGTTTGCTTTACACCAAAGAATCACATCCAAAATAGTTCTCTTCTCACCCCCTCATCTTAGTACTTCTTCGTGTAATCCTGTCTGTCCACCAGATCTTTTCAAGTCTTCTTCAGCACCACATTTCAGCGCTCTCCAAGTATTTCTTCTTTCTCATGTTCTTGAGAGTCAAAGATTCTACTCCATATAGAGCGATGCTCCAAATGAACCATTTCATAATGTTCTTCCTCCATCCCAAAATAATGTATTAGGAGTGGGTAGATATAATTTAGAGGAAGTGGATACCCATTTGCGTAAAGGAAAAGTGGAAACCCATTTTGGAAAAAAAAAAACCTTAGTACATTCAACAAAGATTTAAACCTCGATCTCCCCGTCATCGGCAGTCTAGTACACTGTGAGAGTAGCGGCTTATACCATGCGTCCACCGTAAAAAGTTTATTAATAACTCATTTCAAGCGATAGGAAATGGGGCGATATCTTTGAGAAGATGCACCCAAATTAGCGTGGATATAGGTATGGAAAAACCTCAGTGATACATCACTAAGTAAACCAAACCTGGCGTACCCAGTTAATAGTCAAACCACAACATCCCATCACCGGAATGTCAGTATATTTTGAGCTAGACGCCTTGGACCATGTGACCACTGGTGCAGGTATGACATAATCTTAAATCTTATTAGGAAAATAAATATTATATAACTAAAACTGAATGACAGCAGCCAATCAAAAAACTAGCACGAAGGAGGACACATTAGGAAAACTAGTCCTCCAGGGAAGCATGCAGGACAAGTACAAAATAAAGAGAGCGCTCTCTAGTTTGGTCACACATTGTCCGTGGCCACAGTATCAAGTAACAGGATTAAAACGTTCACTTGACGGTTATGGTAGTCACGCAACAAGGAGAAAAGAAAGTACCCCATAAATTATGGTTGTGTATGCGAATGTCAGGATACAGTTGTGCTCTATACAAAGTATATTAACAACAGACCCTTGTTAGTCTTTTCCTTATAAACTGTCTTGCCCTTTCATAAAGGGGCGGGATTGGGCCACTTATTCATATTGAAAAGTCAAATCCTTCAAGGATCACCACGTAGCCATGCAAAACCAGTGAATAACGCATGTTCAAGAACGGCTTCATTAATCCTGACCACTTACCGTAGAGATGAGACGCGTTGCAGACGTCCGGAAAGCTCGCGTTATTTAAAACATGATTTACCTTCTCAAAATATTTATTACATGTTCCTAATGAATTAAAATCATACAATTTTAAAAGTAGTTTTAATTTAATTTAAAAAAATCATGAAAAGGTGAAATCAGTATATTTTTAACGTTTTAGGAAAAATTTCGAGGTGGTTAGAAATAAATCTAGTCTTCCTCAAACATATAAAGCCGCGTTGTGTTATTAACAGGATCAAAACCAACGATTTTAAAACAGTTGAGGATTGGTTGTTCGAGTGGTTATGAAGCTTCTGAGCTGCCATTCTCATAAGAAATACTGCAATATAAGATATTTTTTTAAATCTAAGTAGAGCCCCGTAATTGTTTATTTACTATACATGTTTGAAATGACACCCGAACAAGTGAATCGAGCCCGTGATATTCGTCTTAACGTGGCAATGCTCTAGCACTGAGTTGTGGTCAGGGTTATGGGTTACATCGCTCAATGAGAGTATTGCAGCACAAAGCCAAAGGCCCAAAGCTAGATTCCCATTTCAAGTGGCATTTTCAGCAACGTATGACCAAAATTAATGTTTGTGAATCACATATCTTTATTAAATGGTAATATCTATGTATTGTGCAACTCTTAAGATGCTTGAACAACATAAATGGACGAGTGCAAGTCATGCACTTTTTAATATATATTAATATCAGAATAGTAAAAAACACTCGTAGAAAAATTTAATTACAGTTTGTTAATGTGAATGATGTTTTTTTTAAGCTGTCAGAGCTAGGTGTGGAATAGCGTGGTCTATAATAACCCGAGTAGCTTGATCCCAAGCTGGAGAGGTTTTCAGCCATGTAGTTTCCCCTTTCCCCTCAAGGTGAATGTTAGTGAACGTGCTTAAAATATACCCTACTTATCCTGTCACCTAGAATAATATAATTTAAGTCGCAAACAACCAGCGATGGTATACTCGAATATTTGGTTTACGTGGGTTGTACTCCTGAGCCTGCGGGGGTACTGAGTTCAATCCTGATTGGGTACAGTGGAGGTTGTTTTTCTTAAGTTCATTTTCATCGGTCTGATTAATTTTCTTAAAATTCACTTTCCTTATTTAGGTTATAAGTTTAGTTTGTGAAAAAAATATATAGCTAGTAGTACACTAGTTCTCAAGCGTGTCAATAAAAACAATATATCTAAAACTACTCTCTGTTGATTACCACGCTCACAGAACTAAACCCAAAAAGAGAGAAAGGCTTTATAAAAGATACACCACACCACACAAAGAGTTTGTCGTCAAGACCTGGACCTCTTCTTTCCGGCTCTTTCAAGAGCTTGAAAAAACCACCAAAGCACGTTTTATGACCGACAAGCCAGAGACGGCCGGATATTTCCGACCATAACTCGGAAAAGACTGTTAGTCAGAGCAGCCAACTCCCAAATAAAAATTTAAAAAAAAAACGTTGCGGGGTCAGTCCACGAAAGGCATTGGTACATTTAAAACCAAGGTTATTAACGACTCAATCGGATGGTTATGAAAGAGAGTATATTGTGGCATGCCCAGACTAGAACAAAACAACGAACACAAACATGTTCACGACAAGTGTAGACGCTTTTCTGAACAGAGCATTATAACAAATTGTGTTCGTTGTTCGTTTCGGACCCGATTCACCAGTTGTAATTATTTGCCCGTCGCATCTAAGGATGTGAGTGTTCGCTCCTGGTCCTGTTCGGTGGCCCGCCGCGAACATTTACCCGAACATACAGTCATTGGCAGAACAGCACCAGTCGCACGTGGGTTTTGATTTTTGTAAATAGGCCTGGCAAGTGTATTTCTTTGTGTGTGTGTGTTGATATGATAATAATAATAATCTTCTTTATTTTAGCAGAATGTAGAATAATGGAATGTTCGAAAGAAGACGAAATGAAGCCACACCTAAGGATCCAGCAGATCCCTACAATAAAATAAAAATAAAACTTGTGAAAAACGAAGCGTCAGTGCTAATCTTTCTTGAACTGGTATTTAATTTCTAAATTGTGTTTTTTTTTTGTCCAATTGCATTTGTTAAGATTTCAAAATCGCATGGGCGCATTCAAGTAAAGCTTTCATACATTCCTCTGACGGACTGGAAAGTTATATCTGCCAATAAGCTCAACCCACCATATACATTTCTACTTTTGTATAATCCACCCCACCAAAGGTGGTATTTTGGTTTGTATGTTGCCGCTACTACTTGCACAGGCGTACTCATCGCACCATTGATATCGAAGGACAAATGAGCCAGACGGGAATAATTATGGAGCTATTAACCATGGGAACACGTTCGTGAACATGTTCTTTTCCAGTCTGAACACTCCGGCTAGAGGTAACAGAACAAACACCTTTCAAGGCAATGTTAATGAAACGTTACCAACATATTACTATTTTATCAGTGTTGATACAATCTACAAAAAGTGAGATATTAAGGTCACATCACTTAACGCAAAAATATATTAAAATAGGATAGTTTTAGTAATTTTAAGTTGTTAATATTCTACTCTTCCTACAGTGTTCTTAGTTTAAATTTCACTAATCCTCATATGCACGATGATAAATTCGTCTATTGCGTGAGCAATTTGTGATCTAGATATCCCCTGTCAACAACTACAGTTTTTATATTAATACTCTGACTCTACGGTCGAGTGGTCAGAGTTCCTGGCTACAAATCTAGATGCCCCAGGTTCGATCCCCGGCAATTCCAGATTTTTCTGTGAAGCAGTGGGTCTGGAATGGGGTTATACTCGGCCTCATAAGGTCGAATGAGGAACTACTTGAATGAAAAAGTTGCAGCTCCGGTCTAGAAAATTGAGAACGGCAGGAAGGCTCGTTAAGCATGACGTTCTTTATCAGATAATGTTGGGACTGTCTTCGCCAACAGACTGTGGCTACTTGGGTGATATAGCTTGATTGCGGATTGACGTAATGGTTTTTTCCTATTATTATGTTGTCAATGGTATTATAATGTAAATTCATTTTTAACAAATTCTAAAATATTAGATTTTTATATTTATTGAACAATTTAATCACTTCTTTGGTTTTATTGCATTTCGAATGGTTTTATAAACATAATAAATGTATTTATTATTTTTTAGTGTCACAACAGCATCTTGACTTTGAATAGTATTTGTAATTCAACAAAATAGTTAGTTTAGTAATCCTTCCTCCTAATTGATCTATATTTGTTTATTAGAGCATATGGTTGTATTGGTTAAATGTTCATAAGGACCTGAAATTAATTATTATATTTTATTCTCAACACGCTGACATCAATAAAAAAACTCGTGCATATATTATAGCTCAAAAACCCGCCTCGGTGGCGTAGTTGGCTAACGCGCTTGTCGTGTTGAGCTCAACTGTTGAGGACGGGGAGATCGAGGTTCGAATCTCGGTTGGGTGAACTAGGGGTGGTTTTTCCTAAATGGTTTTCCACTCTCCATCCACGCAAATGCGGGTTCACTTCCTCTAATTCAACCTTCCCAATTCCTAATCCATTAGAGTAATTAGTACCTAAATCGTATAAACCGAACGGGTAGTAAGACGCGGTGCTAAGAAATATTATAACTCCAAAGAGTTTAAAATTAAGCTTAGTACAATTATTAATAAAAAGTCACACGAACGTTAAACACTATTTATTTATCCAAGAACGTCTAAGGGAGGGTGTGTTGACAATGGAGGAGATATATTAATCGAACTCTCAGTTTAGAATAAGTTCAAACTTAATAAACCTGAACAACAAATATGTTTATGTTCAACGACGCAAGAAAAAACAAACTCTTCGAATAACCTTTCTATTTTTAAAACTAAAACTTATTGAGGCGCTCGTAAAAATTTCCAAGATTAAAATTTCAAGATCAAAAATAAAAAAAAGTAAAAGGCCAAGATAAACACATAAACAAGAAAAAAAAAGTATTCTATTCTTTCTAAATATAGTTGTACCCATAAAAGCGAAGCGAGGGTAAAAAGAGAAAATGATATGGTAGGTTAATAAGTTAAAGGTAAAGTAGCGGCGCTCTTTCATGTGGCCGTGGCAAAAACTGCCTCATACATATGGGTACAAAAAATCTACCGGGTGCAACCTCTCTATCTTTGTGTCACCCTGCCGCGAGGTATCATGCTTATATGTGCATTGCTCTCGAGTAAGCTTGTGTGTAATATAATCTAATACATCAGAATTAAAGCACACACAGTTTTAGGTTTTGTGAGATAGCTATATTCTACATATACAGGTGTACCGTTACGCATGGGACACATTTCAACGGTGGAAAGGAGACACAAATAACAATGAAAGAATGGCCATACAAACATTTGTCTCATTTAACCTTGTTTCCGAGTTATAGTCATTATTTTACTCCAATAATGCGGAGGATTAGACCTAGTGGTCTTGGGGGTAAAGTGCTTGCATTAGAACCCGATATTCTTGGGTTCAAACTCAGCTGAGGTCAACGGATTTTTCTTGAGCGATAAAATTCCGTGGCACAACTTCCTTCGGAGGGGAAGTAAAGCCGTCGGTTCCATGTCGATTGTGGCATGTAAAAGAACTTTAGTAGGTAGCTGAAAATACTTTTCCTTGCAAAATTGGTATGCTCTTTAACGCTCGTTCATAGAAATTCAGTGGGGAAGACAAGAATAAATATTCCACTTTTTTAAATCCCCTAGTACATGGGATTTCGACCAGATAGTACAGGCAGTACTAACCAACCAAAGCGCTGAGTAGCATGCCCAGTGCCGAATGAATATAAATCACATCAAACCAACCTTCGGGGGGAAAGAAGAATGTGGAGGAAGTTCTCAAAATTGCCAATTTCTTCCTGAATGCAAACCTGCAGTTGACGTGTAGTAGAATGCCGCACTCTTAAAAAAAAACTACCAGTTGTTTGTCGGATTCATTGTCAACCTTCTTGTATACGATTACGAAGTGGCCCCCACAAATAAAAATATAATAAATTTAAGTCTGAGGAACAAGCAGGACAGGCCGTAGATCTAGCCTGACCCATCCATTTGCTAGGGAATTGTTCGTTCAAGAAATTTCTGGCTATTTGGCTAAAATGTGGTGGTATGGTATATACAAACAGCTCAGTTGAATAACTTGGCTATAAGTCGGAAACAAGGTCATTTATAAACGCTTCCATTGTTTCGGTTTCTTTTGTCCACCAATGAAGTGGGTACCACATGCTATGGTACGTTTAAATCAAGAATTATTAAATGGGTAGCTGGAGATGGGTATGTTGGGTTATCCGGGATCTAGTACCTCAGTTCTGTTCATTTCTGTTTTGCTTAGAAGAGGAAACAGATTTTCAAAGATGTGTTTCCAAAATTGAATTTTCAAATAGGAAAGAATATGTTTTATATAAAATATATGTATACCCTCCAGTGGTTTTGTTCGCGCACCCCCAGGTATAATTATTTATTTTCAACTTTGTACCACCAAAGCTGTTAGTGCACAGTGCAAATTATATATGTTAATCTACATCTAAAATAGTGTATTAAGTAATACATTTTAAATGAGAAATATATATCTTTTTTAACATTTTTACGTACCTAAGAAGTCTTCACGTACCCCCGGTGGTACACCTATCCCTGGTTGAATACCAATGCTATAGACTATACGTAGGATTTCGGTTGGAAGAAACTTTTAGAAAACACACACATATTTGTTTGCGGTCAACAATGAAAACATTTTAATATTATTTTCTTAGCACCGCGTCTCATTATACGCACATGTACTAAACGCTAGTGAGCTAGGTATGAGGAAGGTTGAATATTGATTAAATGTATCCGTATTTGCGTGGAGGGAGAGTGGAAAACACATTTTGAAAAACTTCCGTAGGCCTACACCCAACCGGGATTCGAACCCAGATCTCTCTCATCACCAGTCTAATCTATTGCAAGAGTGACGCCTTGGACCATGTAGCCACCGCAAGCAGATTTTATTGTTATTAGTGTCATTGTATAGGTATTAATAATATCTATTAAAAAGTGACAGCTGTAGATCACATAGCTTAACGTATACATATTATGTGAAATAGATTAGTTATTTTTTTGGCTGTCAAATAAGATGATTCCTATTAAGATTGAATTATATAGTAAACATTTCATTCAAAAAGGTTGGTATAATCTTCTTGGTTTAAAGGTTTAGTACTGTACTAACCTTGTTTTGATCTCGCTTTTATTTGGGGCAAAGGAAAATGTACACAATTGAGTTATATTCTATAATAATTGCAGATTTTCTAAATTTACTGTGTATTTGGATTAGTAATTTAGCAGAGAGATTGATTCAAATCCCTGGGAAAAATCTGACACAAACATATTCAAGCTTCGTGAAATTACTGTAGACTTTTTAATGGACATTTTTGTTAGCCTAACACTAAAAATACTAATTAAATTATATTTTTTCATTCATTTATTTACAACGAGAACTTTCTAAATTGTAGCTTATGTGAACTGTCATACAGACAACTTTATTAGTTCCTGTCGCTATCCATTTAACCACAGAAAACATGTTAGATTGGTTAGTGTTTACCGTAAGAGAGAAAAGGATAGGTCATTCACCCTTTTAGAGGGTCATCAATTTGCTTTTAAAGGTTTCTAAAACCCTTTTCGGGGTAATTTTACCGGGAGTAAAACATTAAGTATTACATGATGTTTTATAGAGGATGAAAGATTTAAGGGCTTTTAGCAGTTCACTCAAATCTTACCCATCCGTGATTGAGTACTAGTGCAATAAAAATATTGTTTTGTGAAGCTACTTTATAATCCCAAAGTATGCTCATAGGAACAAAATATGAGGACAGTAGCATTTATACAAGCTTAAAACAAAAATAAAATTCGTTTCATTTGTATAAACTTGAACAATAGCTTTGAAATAATTATCACAATCAAAGTTTTCTTACATTTGCAAGGCACACCTTATGTCATCGATAGAGCATTAAAATTACTTTCATAGTTATTTTCTTAAATTATTACAAATGAGCCTTTTATTCAAGAAACTACGTATTTTATCTATATTGTTACTATTTTATTTACATATGGTACATTTAATTCACTAAAAAATATTTGTGCCTGGGATAACACTGACTTTTCTCAAATTTAAATGGTACAAACTATGTGCTAATAAAAATGGCTTTGATTTATTTTCCCATTCGTAGTGTGAACCAAATATTGGTATTTTAAAGTAAAGGGTTTACAGTACAGTTTTTAAATTCTGAAATTTCTTGGCTTACGTACCAACACTGAATTATCTCCCTAATAGTTTTAATACAAGGGTAGGTGGTAAAAATGGAAAATGATAAGATAGAAGTAATGGGGAAAAGGTGGTTGATCAATTAGCAAGGGTTGATGGGGCCACTCTAATATGTGTTGACTCATCATGTTTCACCTTTACTAATAAAATATAGAGTCTGTCTGTCTGTCATGAACTTGCGTGATATCTACCGGATGAAGAGGTCTGAAATTTTAACATTAGTAGCTCCTGTGCAAGAACATGAACACCTCAAAGCCCAGCTTTTAATATTATCTTTTAATTAATTTTAAACTGGGCTGGAAGAAATAAAATGAGATCTTTTTCTGTCTGTTTGAAGCAAAGAAATGCGTCCATTGGATTGCGTGGTTACCCCGGGAAGCACCGGGTACTCACGTTAGTGTTAGATAAAACAACGTAAAAAAAGTTTGAAGCAAGCTACGAGTCTTCGTTCGATACCTGTGGTTGTAGATATAAAAGCAATTTGTAATTGTAATATCTTCAAAATCTATAAAGTGTGGGTGACCTGGCGGTCTAGGGGTAAGGTGTCAAGACTTCTGTGCTGGCGGCCGGGGTTCAATCCTCGGTCTCGGCACACATTTATCCGATTACCAAATCCTTACTTCAACTCTGACAAGACATCTTGTGAATGTGGGGAATGCCAGGCCTCCACCGTGGTTCAGATTCCACGTTAAACTGTAGGTCCTTCATTTCATCTCACAATCACCCTACCATTACACATTAGCGTAAGTGCGCATAACCCGAACGGGTAGTAAGATGCGGTGCTAATAATAATATAAATAGTGATTCAATGATTTCAATTCATCACATTTCAGTTATAATATTAATATTATTATTTCGCTGTGTAGGACCATACATGGATGTCTAGTTATACTAAATTGTTTTTTCTTTTGCTTATTATAAATGTTTTCTTCCAAACAAAGTACATCACTATTCAATATGTTAAAGTATTATTACGGATGCATCGTTGACAATTATGACCAGTGCTATGAGCAAATCGCGCACAAGTTTCCATGATAGTTACTTGTTCTACCTAGTAATCGCTGTGATAGATGGTTGTATTTATTATAATAGTTTATATGTGAGTTGAATTCAGTATTAAATTATGTAAGGAAACTGGCTGAATAAAAGCTTTTTTTTTCGATTACATTAAAGAATAGTATCCAAGTTTTTATATTGATTCTCTTTTAATTTTGTACATGAAAATAAACCAACAATTAAACTAACAAATAAATGTTTTTAAACTGTTTGTAGATATTTCTTAACTAATGGACAGCCGTATTTACTTTATTTTGAGAACCAAATAGCCTTTACACAAACAATTTTTTTAGGCGTTTTTTCTTAAGATAGTTTAAAAGAATGCAAGAATCCAACATAAAAGGGGTAAACTCACAACCCCAAATAAAACCTGGTTTACAAGTAAGAGTCCAATTCGGGTGGATGCCGCTTAGATAAAAAAAAGGGCCTTTTGAAATAATAAAAAATAATGGGCATAGCTGCCTGTTTTGTTCCTAGAGGGATAGTCAAGCTTCTATTTGAAAATGTATTTATTCGCTTGGAACTAAGTTCTAGGTCAAAAATAGGTCATTATTATTAAAATTGTACCTTTTAGGGTTGTTTGCAGCTTTTGTATTCGCTATTAAAAGTACAGCTGGCATAAAGCATAGGCCTATGTGGAAAAAACAAACAAAACAGTCGATTTTTGCTGTCACCACGTCTCACTACCCGCTTGTGCTAACTATGCTATGGGTGAATAAAGGTAAATTTACAGGAAGTGTACCCGCATTTAGAAAATCAATGTGAATTTTGGTTCAAGTAACGTGGAGCACTATTTTTACGCACGCAGCATCTTACTACTTAACTGAGCTATCCTATATTTACACTAATGGATTAGCGTGAGCTAAACAGAATTGAGATAAAATATATTTGCGTGGAGGGAGAGTGGTAAAACATGCAGGAAATATTACCCGACTGGGATTAGAATTCCAATACCTCAATCACCATAAAACCCGATAGGATTAACGGCACGGAACGCCTTATATCACGTGTTTAACAACGCGGGTGGTAAGTAATAAGGTAATAACCATGATAAAATAACATAAATCAAGTTTTGGGAACATTTCTCAATTAATATCAATCAAATATTTGTTAAATATTACAATTATAATCAAAAACTTCCAAAATTATATTTGATAATTATCATACAACCAATCCTTAAATAATTAGAGTTAATTATTTAATATTCAGTCATGTTGGTAACTAGCCGCCATGGAGCTTTGTTTCGCCTTAGTGTTACCAGCTATACTTCACGACAAACTTGTCTGTGCGGGAATGTTGCTGTTTTCTGAATGCAGGGGAAATATCTAACTACAGGCAATAACAAACAAATATTCGCTATCAGCGATTTTAAGATAGCTGACAATGTCTAATAGGAACAGAAGAGGGAGATTAAAGCGGCTGAACAATAATTTGCCTGGGAATTCCTTCAGTCGCAAGTTAAACCAATTTGGAATGAGTTTGGTTCAAGTGCTCTAACCGTTCGCCTACAAACAGATTAGTGACAAGGTAATTAATTATTTTAGTTGCCCTACACAACCAAGTTAATCAGAAAAAATTTCCTCGTCTGAATGGAGAGAGATTAAAAAAACAGTGCTATTTAAATGTCATCCCTTAGTGAAACCAGCTGAGATTCAAACCCAAACCTCCCCGTCACTCACAAACAGATGACAAAGTACAATATAAGTAATAATTTGGAGTGTTCGACCCCCACTTCGGGTAAAATTATTATAATAAACAAAATTATCCACATCTATGGGCATGCAAACAAAATGCCAGGTTTGTTTAGTTGGTATGGTTTACCAGCAATAAGGAGGTCGGGGTTCGAATACAAGATGAGTGTATTGAGTGTTATTTTCCTATATGGTTGTTCAACCTCCCTCCACGAAAATGCTGGCTTTTTTCTAAACATTAATGTCCTCATTCCTAGCACATTTAACTTAATTTATCTGATTACCAAACCCTTCCTTCACCTCTGACAAGACATCTTGTGAATGTGGGGAATGCCAGGCCTCCACCATGGTTCGGATTCCACGTTAAACTGTAGGTCCTTCATTTCATCTCACAATCACCCTACCATTACACATTAGCGTAAGTGCGTATAGCCCGAACGGGTAGTAAGACGCAGTGCTAATAAAAATAATAATAATAACTTAATTCAGATTTATATAACCCGGATGGTTGGTAATAAGTCGTGGGGAAGGGGGTGTTACTATGCATTTATATATGTTATATATAATATGTGTGTGTGTATTTGGGTGTATTGACCTCGGCGGTCTTGGGGAAAAGTGTTCTTGGGTTTCAAACCCAGCTGAGCTCGACGGGTATTTATTTCTTGAGCGATAAAAATTCATAGCGAAACTTCTTTAGGAGGGGAAATAAAGCCGTCGGTCCTATATCGATTGTGGCATTTAAAATAACCCTGGGAGGTTTGAATATACCTTCCGGCAAAACTGGTGGGGGAGAGGAGAGGAGGCTCTTTTACACTCGCTCAGTGTAGAAGACAATGGGGAGCCACTAACTACACTTCCTGAACTTCCCGAGTACATGAGACTTCTACCAGATGATGCAGGCAACACTAACCAGCTGAAGGGATGAGTGTCTTCTCAGCCCCGGATAGATCGAAATCACATCAACCCAACCTTCAGGTTGTTAACTTAAGATAAATTAAATATAATATAGATAATTGCACAATATCAAACATTATAAGTCAATTATTTATCAATAGGATAAAACATTATTTCATAAATAACTATCTAGTGAAAATGAAATAATTAATAATATATAAATATGAACACACAAAATAATTCACCCAGAAGTCGACACTTCTTTGAACATGCGTGTTTGTCAACATTCTAAACAATATTCGAGATGAAAGGCAACCATTAAACATATCATTTATAAAATAAAAATTAAATGTGATGCATTTTGTTGAGATGGTCGCTTCTAACCGAAACGAAAGCTATTTGTACATTTCAACTGTTGGTATTTATCTAGCCCAGACGATGTAGTAAAAGGAAAATATTACATATCTCTGTCATCTCCTTCCTACGCATGGTGTGCGTGTGCATGTATATATATGTATATATCACCCCCAATCTCTAAATGCTATCTTCAACAAAAGTTGGCACGCCTGATTCACTGTGAGATGGCGCGGCCAAGACAAACCGACGTCAGAAAAGAACAGGTTGAATAGAATCGTCTGGTATATTCACTCTCGCTATCATTAGCTCTGGGGCCCTTGCAGCATCGCTCAGCGGGCCCCGCGAGGTTGTAACTGTGCCAGACCCAAAGCCACGCGTTGGGGCCTCACATACGGACCCGATATGCCGCCGTTTGTCATTTACCGCAACAAGACACGTCAAAAGGAAGAAACGCCAGTCTACGAGTTGGAAGAGGCCAAACGGGAGAATTTGTGATACTGACAGTTTTATTTGATCAAACATAAGACCCGGCACGCATGAGTCTGGTTAAACAATTGAAACATTTCAACATTATATAGGCATAACGTTTTTACTTGAATGAACGGAATTTTTAACGGGGAGGGGTGGGGGTTACTTACACCTCCCTCCTCAAATATAATTTATTCAAATGCGATATTCTATAGTACCGAAAAATAAAGAGTGACTTTTTTTATTCAGGAAATTGAACGTTAAGAATAATTCCATTAACATATTATATCTATTATTTATTTTTTATTTTTTATTTTAAGCTAAGATTGGGTTTTTGTTGTCGTTCCCCCCTCCCCTCATTATAATGAGCTAGTGACGTTTGTGCTTGAATGAGTAACTTTTAAAAACTACAGGTAAGTTATCGGATAAAATAGTTACTTTAATCTTAAAATAGTTTTGACTTTACAAATCCGGAATATTGGAAACGTTAGTTCCAAAAGTAGTTTTTTTTGCTAGTTAATCAGGAAGAAGTATTTTCATGTAATTATAGTATGTAAAAACTAAATATTGTACGCGGAAAACATTAGTCCAGGATATTATTAGTCTGCATGCAAGAGGGACTCTAATATAGCATCGGCACGCACTCAAAATAACAGCATCTCTTTGACAGCCAACAGTGGTCTAATAATCTCAATGTTGACTGGGGAATTCGTGTTCAAGGATATTAGTGCTACTTTATTCAACATCTCCCACCTTAGTTATTTACTAAAGCCTTCACATTATCAACAGTGTTTTTAATCCTATCTTAAGAAGGAAAAAAGAAAGACAATTAATTAGCAGACTATTATGTCAAAGCCTTGGAATATTTATATGGGCCTGTATTTAAAACTGGTTTGAGTAGTGGCGTATATAATATTTGACACATAGTCTTACCTAACCTAGCCTAACTTAACATAGGCAATCAAATTAATAAACGTCTGAAAAGCTACACTAACAAATGAGCTATAATTTGTTATGAGGTCTTAATTTTGTCCACACACACACACACGCACACGCACACCCACACACACAACTACAATTCCTAAGGGCGGTATAAACAAAGAATCACTACCTAAAATTTCCTGGTCTAAAGATTTCCTAAGAACTACATAGCGTCGTAGACAAAGAGATTTTAAAAAAAGGTCGGAAATGACAAAGAAACACTACCTAAAAATTTGCTAATCTAAATATGTCCTGCCACACACACCGGCTGTACTGAGGGTGATTTTTACCGAGGGGTTTCCCATTCTATCTCTATTGTTTGTTTATTTAGCAATTGTTACTTTCCAAATTTAGGCCTATTTTATTTTAATACGTCCATTAATGTACTTTTTTTTGTGATTCGCTATGTGGCCAGTTTTTTTAATTATTATTATCATCATTATCATTATTATTATTAGTATTCTGTATGTACCAATATTATAATTAGTTTTCAATTATCATATAAATAGTATTTAAGTATGAAATGAACATTGTGAGAGGTTAAGTGTAAGAAAAGGCGCTGGCCTTAGCTTCGACCAAATAAGACGATGATTGTTATTATTACTTTCCCGCTAGTAATATTCGGGTGAATTTACTCTACTTTATAACTTTCTTCTTATCACTACGTCACTAGCGTACTTAATATGCGTATAGTCCTGACGGGTAGTAAAACGTGATGTGATTTTTTTTTACTTTGATGAGAACACTTGTTAAAAATAATTCTCAATGCTACAAGTAAACATAAAAGTATTGTTTTGTTTGAAACATGTAGTATTTTATAAATTAGTTACTCAAAAACAAAAATAAATAAGTTACACAAATATTTATAACTAGGCCTACTAAAATTATATTTGCACTAATTTTTGAGATTTGCAATAAACTCAAAACCAGACACAACAATAATTAAAAAGTAATTGTATTCATACAGATACTTCATATATAATTAAAATTTGCAATTGAAATACACAGCTTAGAAATATCAATTGTATATTAGGTCTATATACCAAGAATACATAAAACCCGCAAGTCTATGTTTAAATTATTCTACTTATCTTATCATTTTAGATATGAACCATTATATAAAATGATAGGTAAGGTTTATAATGGAAACTCTTTTCAATTATTTTTTAAAATTTAAATTAACTTACCGTATTTAACGTATTTCTGAACAGAATCATATCAGCACACGACATATAAACTAATCTAAATCTAGATCAGACAACAATCGTCCTCCGGTCGTTAATTCATTACTGTGAGAGGGGAGATCTATATTTCACTGATGATAACATTTCCAGCCATGCCATGAATCGACTCAATAAACAGGCACGTGATCGACTGGGCTGAGGTGTCGGACTACGCTTTTCAAAGCCTCCACAGACATTTTAATGATGCTAATACTAAAGTCTTAAAGATGATGATGACACGTCGAAGTTTTTAGGGAGGCGCCCACGGCCCATTTGCACTCGATTAGCTACTGCCCCGGGTTCATAAGTTTGTTGATGATGACATACACATCAACACATTAACTCGTGGAGGTATTTAACGCGCTGATAAAAAAAAACACACGCACACAACTTTCCAGTTCACTTGTGCATGGAAATAATTAGAAATGTTCATCTCTAGATGTGGGCGAGAAAGAGGAACACGTACATATAAAAGGCGTTAACGCCATTCTTGTTCTTAACATTCTTTAGCGCTTGATGGTACATTAGAACTTGTATTAATTTATCAACTTGCTTCGGAGATGTTAAAAAGAGAGAAATGGGAGAAAGAAGAGAGGAAGAGGTGGTTAGAAAAGAAACTCTAAAAACTCATCAGTATTTGTCACATCAAGAAGTGATTATTTGAAGCGAGTTACAGGCAAACGTACTGTTGCGTTTTGAACACTACCAATGAAAAGAAAGAATTCTTTGACGATATAAAAAGAATATGTATTTATTTTTGTACTTTACCGTACCCTATCCAGTAACCTAACATGAAAGTTTATTAATATTTTTGTTAGGTATGCATCTTTCTTTCAGAGTTTTTTTTCTCTACCCACCCCACACAAACACTTCTTGTCATTGTTTATTTCTTCTGCGTCTTTAATATTCCAGTAGTTTATCAACGACACATCCGTTCTTCTGTGCCACAGAGTATAGAAATTGAAAAACAGAAAAATGTTAAAGTAATTGAAATGGTAATACGAGTGGACATTAATGATCACAAAGCATCTGTGACTGAACTAATGTTTGTACAGATCACGGTTGCTACTCGGCACAAATGTAGAGGTTTTTTTTTCCTTTTTAAACTTCATAATAACTAATTCAACGTTCACTTATTCTAAACACACTGTATTATACTCTTGTAAGGAAAGTAGTTTTTCAGTTCAACCCACATATTTTTTGTTTCTTGAAATAGCTTCATCTCTTGAAAATATGTGTTCGTCATAATGAACGCTATTTCCTGTTTATTTCGATAAGCTGAAACAATGACCTCAATATTTCTACAGTATTAAATAATTGTATATTAAAGAAAAGATTGTGCACAAACAGGAGAATTTTGTTGAAACTCGCCACGTTTGAAGGAAACCTGTTATCCAAACCGAAACATGAATAATGTAAATGTAAAATAATTTTAACATATTGATATTTAATCGATTAAAATACAAACCATATTGAAATTTAAGGAAATATTTTTTTTTACTCAAGCATACTACCCTAAATTTGTTGTGAAATATTTAAGTCTAAATAAGAACTAGACAAAACAGATAAAACTAATCAACAATCACTTGGTAATAATAAACTAGTTTAAAATGTTTTTCATTGAAATTCTTAACGCGCCGTTCTTAAACATATATTATATCAGCACACCACATTCAAACTTACTTACCTAAAGAACATATGTAAAATAACAACAAAGTCCACATGCAGAGTATATTAAGTTTTTAGCACAACCATGAATCGAACCCAACTATACAAGACCTAATGCTCTAACTACTTAGCCACGATGATAAACAAATATTTATTAGAGAACAAAAAAACCTCAAATAAAAAAATGTTATAAAATGATATAAATTAAGCCTTTAGGTGGGTTAGGCGGGGTTAGAGGGAGAAGTAAACAAACTGAAACGCGTTTGGATGAAGAGTAATAAACAATGATAGAGAGAGAGACTCGACGCAATAAGAAAATCTTCCTTCACAAGAATCAACAAACTAAGTAGGGGAGAATAAACACCTCTTTGTTTCGCAAATATTGAGTCTAGTAGACTCGCGTGCGCAAAGACACAGAAGAAGTCATTGATAAACTGTGTGACAGGCCGGCGAGTGAAGATACCGACGATTCAAACGCGGTGACGAAGGGGAGGGGTTGAGAAAACATTGACACTTGAGTTGCAAATATTTGAGTTAGAGTGCGAGAAAGATAGACTATGTAGTTAGTACAGTAGTCGTTGTGTGTGTGTGTGTGTGTGTGTGTGAGTGTGTGTGTGTGTGTGAGTGAGTGTGTATACATAGCACGAGCTTCCAGTCAAGTGTATTGTTTACAAGGAGGATAGGAAAAGAGAGGACAAACTAGCGATAAAACATAGCACACAAATGAGACAGCAATGAAGGAAAGGTAGACAGATAGAAGAGTTATTAAGGTATCCTTTCGTCACATTCTTAAAAAAAGAAATATAAAAAGTGTATGAATTTACATGATAAAACTAGCTCAATAAATCAAACTAAAGGAGAAAAAATAAATAAACAGAGGTTTGTAAGCCGAATCAAAGAAAAAGAAGCAAAAAGAGGAAGAAGTCAAGAATAAAAAATAAGCACGACAAAGATTCATGAAAAACATTATCTTTCATCGAGTAAGAAGAATATGATGCTAAATAAAAGAAATTATGAGTAAATAAAAACGTAACACACAAGAAAAAGAATAGAAAATATGTAAAGAAGTCTAGTAATAAGTTTAACAAACAAACTCATGAAAATGTAAAAAGCTATCGACGTGGATTACAGGGAATTTAAATTAAAAGCAGTGGTAGAATAATCATAAATATACAAATTTAAATTTTACATTAAAGCGATTAACAAACTCTATGTGAGATCAAATTTGTAACAAACCGCCGTTTGAAGTGGTAACATTTTAACTACGTCTTTTAGTACAGCACAAAGATTGTGTATTCAAAGTATCGTAAGAGAACATCCTCATAATTCATAAAAAAGGAACTAAGTAAAACTGTAAACTCGGAGAGTTGGGTTGATGAACACGTAATGTCTTCCTGTTTAAGTGTAGTCAGGAGGAACATAAATTATGTACTGAATGAATTTTTATGACACGAAAGAAGACGACTTTTATGACAAACTAGTTCACAGAAATATGGTACAACGTAGATTAACAAAGACAAATTCAATGGCAAGTCAATAGGGATGATAAAAAGAAAAATAATAATACTAAACTACCCACAGCAGTGGCCACACGATATATTTATTTATTTTACCGCCACGTCTTACTGCTTGTTCAGGTTATACGCATAGAATATAATTATGATAATTACTCAAATGGGGTAGGGATGGGTAAGGAAGCATTTTAGAGGTAATCTACCTGCATTTACTTGGAATAAGAGTGTGAAACCATTAAGGAAAAACTACTCTCAGCAGACCCAATTCAGATTCGAACCCCGATCTCCCCGTCATCAGCAGGCCAGTCTAACATAAGAGTTATGCCTTAGAACATTCTGACCCGGAAGCGGGTCACATTATCTAGAGACGACAGTCTCAAGAGACTGGATTTCCGATAACGTGCAGGTTGAGGTTCGAATCCTGTCTGGGTGCACTGGGGGTAGTTTTCCATATGGGATGAAACACTGATTTAAACATCGCCTATACTCGCTAATGTGAGTATGCTTCAACTTAAAACCGCCTTTCTTATCCCTATTCCTTAGATTAAAACATTAATCATTCTGATACTGAATATAATAATTAAATTAATGGTACGACACATTCTTAAATAATATTTCATACAGAATATTTCATTTTGTGACAACATTTTCAAATATCAGTTATCTATAAATTATCCTTTAAGTTTTCCTCAGAAAACAAACATTACTTTGATAATCATGATAGTCGAACACACTCAAGAAAAAAATGTCGAAGAAGAAAAAATGGCTAAGCCGTTTTATAAAAAAAACACAGATTTAAAAAAATTTGTCGTCAACAAACAATTTTAGGATATATATATTTTTTAACTAACATGCATTTATTCTTATTGATAATGTAGAATACTCCCCAGATATTTATTTGGAAAACAAATATAAGAAATTTTTGAAAAAAAAAAAATTAAAATCATTAAACTGACCTTACTTTATTTTTTTCTGAAAATCACGTATAAATATGTTTCTAATAAACACCTTGTCATTTATTTAAACAAAATCGTTAAAGTCATATTTATAGAGCATAGAATTTTCAAGTCAGCCATAAGTAACCAAACTACCCTTAATTTTAGAACTGGAATCAAAAATTAAAAATATCTCTGAGGTAGGCTCTGAGCATACAGCATCTAAATATCATGTTTGAATTAAATACATCGAATCTGCTGTAGTCCCAGGGATGGACAGAATTGAAGTACCCACTTCTTTTAGGTCTAGAGCAGAGAAAACGTCATCAAATTTGGGAAAATCGAATTGTATCCAGAAAATTATGGTTTTAGTGTCATTAGGAACGTAAGGTAAGTGGTAGGTACCAAGTTTTGTCCAGCGACCTGCAGATTGACCTGAGGGAGGGGTACATAATTGCGTCCAGTCGCGTCTCACCTATCTAACGCTTTAACTAGAGTCATAAAGTCAATCTGTTGTTTATAATAATATTATGACACACAGTCAATCTTTATTTGATATCTGTCTGTTGTTTGCTCGTTAGTTTAGACTTTATATTATTATAGTTATAATAATAATAATTATTATGTGTGAATGCGAGATGAAATGGAAGACCTACAGTTTAACGTAACCGAACGTATCCAAACCACGGCGGAGGCCTGGTATTCCACACATTCCAAAGCTGTGATTAATACACGTCTTGTAGTTTATACTAGGCTATGTTGTTTTATGTTGCATTTGACTGAATTATTAATGTACCATTCTGAATATACATTTGTCCATCCTTCCAATATTTTAATTCTTAAACTTCACTCTCTTGGACGCAAATACGGAGCCAGTTAAATGTATCTGTTCACTCCTTTGAATGCAACTAATATAGTTGTAAAACTGTATTTCCCCTCGTCGGGACGCAACTCAAGAGCCCCAAAAATCACCATAGTCTCAAGGTAGAACATTTTCACGATTAGAATACTTTATTTTTGAGCATTAATAAATAGTATGGTGAAATCTAATTAGAAAATACATTGTTACAAATTTGAAATTAATTATTCCTATTTATAAAATTTTGATACAATCTTAGTTTTATTTTATAATAAATATTCGTGGATAAAGAGCTAATTACTTTATAATAAGATGTTTGTTTGTATAAAAGGTATAAGCCTTTACATTTAATTTTATGTCAAATCAGTCTGGAAAAGGAATTACTTTGTTTGAAATTATTAGCTAAAGCTACCTCCGGAAAAGATCGAGTAGAAAATCTACGCTACTATTAATAGCTACGTCTTAAACTAGCTAAAGCGTTCCGAGAAAACTGTTCCAAACCTTTTTAGATGCTTTTATTTGCATACATTTAAATCTGAACTAATGTGTTAACAAAGCAAAGTTCAACTTTTAAACTTAAATTAAACTGTGAAATCAAACAACACTTCGCAGCGCTTCATTTTCAAAAATTAGTTACCAGTATTCTTCAGAAAACCATACATTATTTTGATAATCCATATGAAACATTGATATAAATACGTAGGTAGAATGCCAGATTGAGGTTAACTTTGATTCCCATGCTGAAATTTTCTGACAAAAATATCTTGGATGTCTAAAATAAGACCTATTTTTCTTGTGTTTATAAACAACTCTCGTTTAGCTAAATAAACTATATATTTTTTATAGCCGCGTCTTACTACCTGTTCAGGTTATATGCACCTAGTTACGCTACTGGGATAGGGATGAATAAGGAATCATTTAAGAGGTAATCTACCCGCATTTGCGTGTAGGGAGTTTGGGAAACCGTTTAGAAAAAAAACAACCTCTGTACACCCAATTGGGATTTGAACCCCAATCTTCCCGCCATCAGCAGGCCAATCTAACACGAGAATGATGCCTTAGACCATTCAGCAACTGAAGCGGGTCTTCAACTCTATAATAATTTGAAATAATTAAGCTATTATTTTAACTTAGGTTGTTTTTTAACATAAAATATATTTTAAGTCCTTGAGAATCCACGCGAATATTCACAGGTAAAGCTGGTCTCTGTGCCACCCTGAGGCAATTATGCCGAGCGGGTTCCGTGACAGGTGGTGTCACTAGCGCGCCGAGTGGCGTGTCGCGGTAGAAACATCTTTATTATAAACATGATATAACCGTTGATGCGTGGGTCACGTGTTTCGAGCCGCTCCCCTCCAGGTTTCCGAATTCTGAGGAAAACCGACCAAAAGATGCGGTCCTACAGATGAAATGGGACGTTGTGCTATCTATGGCGTGTCTTGGCGGTTTACTCACCTAACCTTTCCTTTTTATCCCCTCACAAACCAACGCGGTGGTCCGGAAGGTGAGGAATTTTAGATCTAGCCTAAGTTTCAGGAACTAAGGCCATCTCGCTTTCTATCAATACAATGGGCCAGTTTCAGTGTAAGACATAGGGCCAGTTTCATAGTCAAATTTAGTACGCCTCAAGTGCGGCGCTACACTAAGTACAAGACGACACCTAACTTAACCAGAATGGAATGGACCAGTTTCCTATACGAGAACAGCCTATTCCATTCGAGTTCATGTAGGTGTCGTCTTGTATTTAGTGTAGCGCCGCACTTGAGGCGTACTAAATTTGAGTATGAAACTGGCCCTTAGTGCTCAAGTGCAGCTCAAAACCAGACACAAGACGACATCCACCCAGACTCGAGTGGAATGGGCCAGTTTCGTAAATGAAACTAGCCCACTTCATTCAGGTCTAGGTAGATGTTGTCTTGTGTTTGGTATTGAGCCACACTTGAGACGCGCTATGTTTGACTATGAAACTGCCCCAATGGCGTGGCTTAGTTGGTATTGAAACTGCCCCAATGGCGTGGTTTAGTTGGGATTGAATCTGCCCCAATGGCGTGGTTTGGGTGGGATTGAAAATGAGCCTAGGCTCCTTTTTTTTGGTCTATTTAATTGGGTGTATATAATGTTCACTTTATAAACATACATTGCATTGGTGGGCGTGCGGACTAGACTTTCATTTATTATGTTTTGCCAATGATGGTCAGGGTTTGAATCCCAACCGGGTTTACCAAGGGTGTTTTTTTTATAAAGGGGTTTTCATTCTTCCTCTAAAAAAATGTGGGTACAGTTACCATGAATCCTGCATTCAACTTTAACCTATTAGAACAATGCGTTCAGATAGCCAGGATAAGTAATAAAACAGTGTCGAAAATATATTTCAGCTTAAGGGCCAGTTTCATAGTCAAATTTAGTACGCCTCAAGTGCGGCGCTACACTAAGTACAAGACGACACCTACCTAAACCAGAATGGAATGGGCCGTTCTCGCATAGGAAACTGGCCCATTTCATTCTGGTTTAGGTAGGTGTCGTCTTGTACTTAGTGTAGCGCCGCACTTGAGGCGTACTAAATTTGACTATGAAACTGGCCCTAAGACTTATACACACACTTAACCTAAGCCTGATACAGCAAACGTAGTCTTAGCTTCTTGATATCTACTAAGTGAAATATTAACTCCATGGGGCCCAAATAAACTATAAATATTCTCGTCAGCAGCATCCGGAATGGAAATCGGGGTTCCTAAACCTAAAGTTGACCAAACCACGCTAACCATTCGGAAAGGGCAGGCCTGAATCATTTATACAGGCTGGGGCGGAAACAATTAGACGATCCGTGCCGATGAAAGTGATGAACAACGTGCTGAGGTTTGCCTGACGTCCGGTGGAGCTCACCTGAGAGACATTATCTTCAGAAAGTGATAAAGTCTAGTATGTATAGTATGATTTTGATAGGAAGAACAGTAGAATTTAGTTACTAAAATCATTTTAATACATTCAAGCAATCATGTCATGTTGTTTGCAGCTGTCACTTTTTATAGATATTATCAATACGTATAAAATAAAAAAATAATCGTATACTTATACTTAGCACTCCGTCTTATTACCCGATTGGGCTATACGCTTAAGTACTAGCTACGCTAATGGATTAGGAATTGGGAAGGTTGAATATAGAGGAAGTGAACCCGCATTTGGGTATAGGGAGAGTGGAAAACTATTTAGGGATAACCACTCTCAGCTCACCCAAGTGAGATTCGAACCTCGATCTCCCCAGCAAAGGCAGTCTAGCTCAACATGAAACTAGTGCGTCAGCCAACTACGCCACCGAGACGGGTAATAATATAGTAGAATATTATCAATGTTGGCCGCAAAGAAATGTGTTTGAATGTTCTAAACTGTTCTTACACCCAAAATCAGGGAATATCTTGCTTTTGTTTAGCTATTAAATATTTACTTTTCAATTAAAGTGTTAATTTTCAAGTTACTAATCAATCGTCTAAGCGTTTCGTCCTCACTCTACACTAGAGTAGAATTGCGGTAGATGGGTAAGTTTGAAAAATATACAAATATTTTGTACGGTCCCTTATTGAAAAAAAAAGAAGTAAAACATATTTTTATCGTTAGTTTTTGTCGTGGTTAATATCTGTCAAAAGCGACAGCTGCAGATCATGTGATTTTGACGTTTGTATGCATGTAAGTAAATAGTGTAGCTTTTATTTAACTTTCAAAGACCACTCTTTCTACCACAACCTTAAGACAGCTTAAATTATGTCCAAAAGGTTGTTTTCTTAATAAAAAAAACAATCTTTAGGGATAAATAATCGATACATTTAAAGTAGAATTATCTACTCATTTGCTGAAGCTTTCATATTTGAGTGCCAGATTTTACAGATGAAAAATGGGGATGATTAGCTTGGTAAATTTTAAAATGCCCTAACTTTTCCATGTTTTCAGAAAAAAAAACAATTTCCCGATGTTTTATATGTAAAGCTATGAATGAAAAGTCTTGTTATGTTTACTGTTTTCTATTAAATTCTTGAAATAATAATTACTAAAGACAAATAGACGACGTAAGTTCCCTTAGCAAATTCGCATTAAATGGAGATAAAACTAATAATTTCCACTTTATTTTTGTCTCTAAAAGATTGTTGCAAACATATCTGTAAATTCAAATTACTTTTAACAATAATTCCCTGGTGTTTCTTTGTCGCACCAAATCCTTTTGACTTTTCCAGGTTTCCCTAGTTTTCTGAGTGCGTATTAAACCTTATAAACGGAGCTAATATATTCCAAATCTAAGTAGAATGTACTTATGGATGAACAAAAAATCGAAAATAAGTATTAGTAAAGAATAAGATAATCAGGATCAGCAAATGGTGTATTTAAATTACAATGAGTGTAACGTATGAAGCTAATCCAAACACTTTAGAATAATATAAGAAAAATCGACGACGTTAAACTAGCAGAAGTACCCGGCTTCGCCTCGGGTAATGCTTTTCTTTGCTTCAAAGGGGGAAAACATTTTATTTCTTCCAGCCCGGTTTTTAATCAATTTAAAAACTCTAATCAAAAATTTGAAATTATAGCTTCAAGATTCACATGTATGTGCACAAGGGCTGGTAGTTTTAAAATTTCAGATATCTGCCTTTGGTAGCTATCGTGCAATACTCACGATCATATGCTGATATAGGCCATGCTTATGTTTATGTTTATAAAGTACACTTCGGAATTATGACCAAAAAAATCTGCATAATGATTAACATAGATAGCAAATTATGTGAAGAAATAATTAAAATAACGTGTTGACGCAGACTTCCTAGCGTTCTTGATTGACTGCCTGGCAACGCTACAAACTTTTTTTTTAGCACCACGTCTTACTAACCATTTGGGTTATATTCTTCACACAATGTTCACACTAAACTGTTTCTTACAAACGATATGACCACCAATCATGTTTTGGTCCAATGAAGCAAATAAACTGATATTGTTTTCGTTTGATCTTATTTATATTTCCGAAGTGTACTTCATAAACACAAGTTTATACCAGCGTATTATTCTTCAAACCATATCAACCCATACTACCTAAAAGTAACTAATATAATGTGTGAATTAGATTATCCCATTATCAAGTTTTTACCATTCCTACCGTTGGGGCAATCCTTGATTAGTTTAGTTCGGGTTTAATTTCAAAACCATTAATACAAAAACCTAATATTAAAGGATAACAAGGATAGTACGATTATATTAAATGGCTTGTATTTAATTTTCATAGGAAGGGCCTTATCTGACATCTAGAAAAGTTAACAGATCTATTTTCACGTATTCATTCGTCAAGCTATACGATATGCAGCCATAAGTTTTGATAGATAAAATCAATACATATGAAATAACACTGATCATGTATTAAGTTATCAACGCATAAAAATGTGTTTTATGTTCTCTAGAAGTTTCTTAACAAAATCCTACTTTAAATTGGCAAAAGGAACATACTATGTTATACAGGTTGTTCGGAAACCCATAGCCTAAGCTGCATATATAGCTTGTTTGAACCAAAAGTAATACAAAATCTCTATACACTAACATCCTGAAAACTACGCTAATACCATTAAATTGTGTTTCAAAGTTTCAAAGTACAGCACCGGGAGAGCAAAGCTGTCAAGCATGCGTGTACAACAAGTTGCATAAGAGCTAGGTGCACGGAACTGCGCATGTAATAATGGCAAGCACTTTCTGTGATGTATGACCGTTAACGATGATCTTCAGAACGTTTTCGCATTTATAGATGGAGTGATGTGTTGTTTACAATATTTATTAATTGTGATAGTTTCTGCTGCTATGCTTTAAGATATCGAGGTGTGGAATGTCACACGCTTAACCCCTTAATTTCAGTATGATCTACAGCAGCGATTTTCAACTAGTGTGCCGCGGCATAATGATGTGCCTCGAAGGGCCATCAGATGTGCTAGAGGAGTTTAAGGGAAGGTTGAAAAGGAGAGAGAAAAGATTGAGGAATAAAAATACATATTTTAAAATCCATCATCAACATTAGTTTTCAAAATTGAGCTTTAGCGATACAAGTGTTACACACAATCTTAATACTAGTATTTTTAATGATAAAATTCCTCCTTAAAAAACTGTTGGTATTCCTTAACAATTTTAGCGCCTTGTTCAGTGTGCCGTGAGTTTAAAAAGGTTGAAAATTGCTGACCCAAAGGATGGTGGTCTTCGTGTTGTACTTAATCAGATGAAGTTACGATTAATTTGAAGTTTACTACAAGGCTAATAAGTAATAACTTCACTCGTGTCAAAATCCTAGAGTATTAATAAATAAGAAATAATTTTAAACTCTGTTTTCTATCGTCTTTTTTCCCGGGCACTTCACATGTCTGGCTTAACTACGTCTGGAGAAATTGTGGTCATAATGAAATACCAAGTCACTCCTATCTCGGCCTTCGTCCACTTGACGTCTTCTGACAAGATTTAAATAAGACACTCGGGTAGGGGAAAACCATCGTTACCATAGCTCTTTCTAAAATATGTTCATACTAAGTTTAAAACTTATGCTCTTGTCCACGGTAGAATTCCTGGAATATGTTCGCATCTCACATGCCCGAGGTGGGACTTCCAAGACAAATTCAAACTAAGGTTACATTTCACGCTTTGGCCGAGGTAGGACTTTTAAAATATGTTCATGCACAGGTGGCCAAACAATCTGATGCATTAGTTTCTCACTATACTGGATTACTGGTGATGGGAACTCAATGTTCAAATCTCGACTTGGTGGGTATTCACAAGTGATTTATCACCCTGGTTTTGCCATCCCATCCACAAGCTAATGTGTGTGTTCTTACACTAGAACTAACCTCCTCACTCTATTTCATAGAGTAAGCCGTTAAATAACTAATTAAATAACTGTGTTAAAAATATTGGCTTAGAACAATTATTGTAGGACAAATCCATATAGAAAAATAGTAAAATCTTAGATAGGACCCTTCTTTCCTTACCAACGCCCACAGTGAAACCAGGATTCCCTAAGATGCATTGTTATTAATTCTTACCATTTAATCCTTGGGACGGCCTTTCACATTATACTTCAAACAAAACAAAACTTATATCTAAATATATAAAATTAATATAACTGATGTTTCCTAAACTATCCCGGATGTAATGAAAATAAAATAACAGCTCTATAGCCCACGATTGAGCACGTGGTCTAAATATAAACTTATTTAGTCCGATTTGCGGGTGACGGGGATTTCGAGGATCGAGGCCTAGCTGGGTGTACCGAGGGAGGAAGCCTCTACAATTTGGATGGAATCTCACTTTTTTTTAGCACCATATCTTACTACCCATTCGGGCTGTATGTGTGTATTACTGTAAATGTCCGAAAACTGGTAAATCTTAGAATTTAGCGATATATCCTAGCATTTAACAATATCTGATGTTAAAAGTTCGAAATATCTTAGAACATGTTTGCATTTTGAGTTTTAACCATCTCTAAACATGCTCTAAGATATTTCGGACTTTTACCAACATATATTGTTAAATGCTAGGATATATCGGTAAATTCTAAGATATAAGATCGGACTTTGACAGTAACATATGTACTAATTACGCTGGTGGACTAGGAATGAGTGAAATTAAATTTAGAGGAAGTGTAATCACATTTGCGTAAGAGAGCTTAAGAAATCTATTCACGAAAAACCAACCTCAGTACACCCAATGGCGATTCAAACCCCTATCAGTTTTTTAAGGAGAAATTTTATCAATATAAAAACTAGCACTAAGATTGTGTTAATAAGTCCAATAGCTAAAATTTTAATCATTGTTATTTTTACAAATAATGTTTTTTTTCTAGCAAGGTGTTTTACTATCCGTTCGGATTATATGCCTGTGTACTAATTACTTTAATGTGCTAGGGATTAGGAAGGTTGGATTGAAAGGAAGTGTACCTACATTTGTGTGCAGGGAGGGTGGGAAACCATTAGGCAAAACTAGCCTCACTACACCTGACTGAGATCGAACCTCTATCTCCTCATCTTCAGCAGTCTAGTCTATTGAGAATGTGATGCCTTAGACCATGCGGTCGTTGAAGTGTGTAAAAAAAATGTTTAATTTGGATTTTAAATGATTGATTTTTATTCCCCATTTTTTTTTTTTTACTTCCTTTTGATCTTGCCTCAAATTCCCACGTCATCTCTGCTGGCCCTTCGTGGCACACCAGTTTAAAAAAGCTGCCTTAGACCAAGCGGCCACTGAAACGGGTCTCCCACTCTTTCTTCAAACCAATGCGAGTACATTTTCTATAAAATGATTCAACCTTCTCCATCCCTACTACATCAGAGTAATTAATACATTATATGGGTACAACCTGAACACACGGGGTAAAAGGTCCTATTTACTTAAATTATATAAAAAAAGGGCTGCGCGTTTAGTTGATTAGATATGTCACGATTCCTCTTGGAGTGAACTTTCTATATGATTAGTTCTCAGTTTTCAACAATCCTCCAGATCTTACAGACACCACTTTAAAAAATCTCCGACAAGAGCGTGAAACAATCTCCCATTAGGTAAACACAAGGTACTCTTGAAACTTGGCCACGAGACTCGAAAGCAAATAACAATAATTTGAGCCGGCTTACAAAATCGGAAATTAATCCATGGGACGCTCACTTTCATGCTGGTGTGGAGAACAAGTCGGATTTAATACGAGAGGGGGAAACGATTAAATAGCGACAAAACATGTATAGTAAGGGCTGCCACTATTTTCAAACTATCAAATTCTCCTGTTTACCAGATTTTGTCAGAAGGAATTCCCATTTTTTCAGGCACCTTAAATTGAAGAAAAGAATAGTAGAATTTTACTTTTCATCAAACTGACGAGTGCGAGGTCATGTAACTTAGGTTTAAAACAAGTCGATTTAAAATTTATAGGGAAATACATCTTCTGTCGCTTTACAACCCTTGTTTAAGGAGTAATAATCCATGTTTGAACCAAAGTGCTTGATTCTTCAGTTTACTTTTTCGTCCATCCAAAGACCTACTGTTTCAAGCTTCCAGATAAAATAGCCCAAATTAAACAAATATTCCGGTATTTTTAATAGAGTTTGCCAAGTTTCATGTACCTTCCCGGTTTCGTCCCCAGACAGACATTTCTCTGTATTTTCGCCGTTTTCCAGCAGTGTGGAAACTCTGATAGTGTTAACAACAGTAGTATGGAAAACATCATTGTAATTAATCTTTGAGCTTGCAAGAACACGAACCTATGTCTCCCATAGGTGGTTTAACACCTTCAGAAGCACAGAGCCTCAACGATCTTAAACACGGCCGAAATCATAACCATAACCCAAAGCGGTGGCGTACTCATCATATTAGAATTATTTTTACTAAAAAAATGTGTCTCCTGAGAAATGTTATATTACTGACATAAGTCTATATTATTTTCCTAAATGCTTTAGATAATACAGTTTTTTTAGAAAATGTATTCTTATATATTTACTGCCAAGACACGAGTATTTAAGGAATTATCAATATATTATTTTTAAAATGACATCTGAACAAATAGCTACATCCGGGTTAAATTTCCGTATTCCGTTGTGATTTAAAGTATAATTTGTAGATGGCCATATTATGAATTAAAGAACAAATTTCAATATTTTAAAACCAATTTCGAATAGCCTATTTGTTTTACGGCAAATTGTTAGTAATAACACTATCTTAAAACATTTTTTAGATGTTTTAGAATCCTTTATCTAGCCTTTCTTTATAAATTATTTTTTTAGATGTTTTAGAATTCCTTATCTAGCCTTTATAAATTATTTTTTGATGCCACCAGGTCTTATTTAGGATTACCAACATAACTGATTTAAGAACACAAAAGGAGTGTTAATTTGGTGGAAACACCCCAACATTCATATGGAGCGAGAATGAACAACTATTTTAAGAGTGGGGATATTCAGTTATTTCTAACTAGATTTGAACCCCGTGCCGCAAACAATCACGCCAACCTATGACGTCTTGAAGACCAATGTCGATATAATCACAACCGGCCTGTTCCCTAGTTTTCAAACTGAGTATACCTACTCTGTAGAATGTAGCTTTATTCAAGGTGTGCCTTCACCTCCATTGAACTGATAGCATGCAATAATCAAATTATGATATTCTGTTGTATCACACTTACAGCATCATCATAATCCCTGTTATTTAGAGTCACTTAACAAAATTATCCTGCCAACCAATCATGCGTTGCAAATATCTTGTTATTCGGGAAAACACTTTCAAGCATACCCTTGTTCATATTTTAGGATCTATTTTTGGAACAAAGTTTAACCAAGTAAATTAGCTTTTACCCGCTTCGGTGGCCACATAGTCTAGGCCACTACTCTTGAAGTAGACTAGATCACCGATGACGGGGAGATCGAGGTTCAAATCTCGGTTGGGTTTAGTGAGAGAGGTTTTTACGAAATTGGTTTCCAATATCTTTTTATTTCCATGCAAATGCTTATACGTTTCCTATAAATATAGCCTTCCTAATACCTAAAACCATTACCGTAATTAGTACATAAGCGTATAAACCACGCGGTGCTAAAAAAATTGTTAATGGGTTAAGTAAAAAGTAGACGGGATTCTAGATGAAAATTTTTAAAGTCAAATCGTTTCCAAGCTCAGGGAGACCGAGGTTTGAGGCCCACATAATGCACTAGAAAAAGAATAAAATCCTCAAACATCCATCGGGGTGCAAACAGACAAGGTGTCATCAGTCGAATAATTTTTACAGTTTATATCGATAGTATTTTAAATTTGTAAGCAAATCAATTATTTTAGTCAGTAAATTATGTAACCTTTCACAATAAAAAAAAACCTTGGCGTCAATAAACAATGTCGTCATCCATCTTAATTTGGCTTCTGTAGACCGTTAAAAATCTTATTCCAAAGCATCAGCCCCCCCCCTCCCCACCCATACAAGATTCCTCCAATCAACTGGAGTACGTGCCCGGCCAGAAACGTTAGATCTTTGGAAGGACAACCTGAGTGAAAGCCGCGCTTGTACCATCCCGTGATTTTCGATGATTGATTGAGTGATCAGGACGGGGAAGGGATGCAAGTGGTCGACGGCTCTCCAGTATTCTGGGAGAGAAAAAGAGAGAGATAGTAATGGAGACGTTAATAGCTTCGACCACTCCCTACTTCACCATGTGTGGGTTATGTTATATTATCGTGTGTGTGTGTGTGTGTGTGTGCGTGCAGCACATAACGCTCGCGAGCATGAGGCACACCTAAGACCACAGACGGTAAGTTACAGTACTACAGTATACCCATGGCTTCTTTGGTGCTGACTGACAGCTCACAGCTGACTTCTGACAGTCAACTTTTAGGTATGTACCTATATTTTGACTGTCAGAAGTAACAGCTGCTAAACACATGTTTTTGTAGATCATATGGCTCGGCGTAGGGATACATAATTTGGTCTGGTAGCTTTGCAAAGCCATCAGAAGTCAGCTGTGAGCTGTCAGTCAGCACCAAAGAAGCCATGGGGCTACTCTAGTTCTGTGTGTCTGACCAAGCTTACACTATTTTTCAGAAGTGTCGCTACATCTCTATATAAGATTGCAGTACAGGTTTTATGGCGTGCCTTGATCTTTACCCATTAGAGAAAGTCTTAAGAAAATCATTAAATGCAATGAATGTGTGTATTGGGTTGGCTGTGTACCAAGAGCATACATCTTACTATACTTCTTTTGAAACTATTATGTTGTCGTTTTTGACACCGCGTCTTACTACCTGTTGAGGTTATACATATGCTTTATATTTACTCTCATGGGATGGAGATGAGGAAGGATACTTTTTCGTGGAACACCACTTAGTAAAAATCACCCTCAGTAGACCCAACCGGGATTCGAACCCTTATCTCCCCATCTAGATTAGACCAGTCTAACATGAGGGTGACGTCTTAAACCAGTGTTTCTCAAAGTGTGGTCCGCAGGATCCCAGACAATTTAGTAATTAAAATGAATGAAATAATGTCATCAGTGATCACATCTAATACAAAATATTCAGATTCAAAAACATAAAATATAAAATACCCATACTATGCTGTATGTACAAACTTTAAGTCAAAAATTCTGAAACATTATTTATCAAATATTATAAGGTTTAGAGTATTAGAAATAACCAAACAAATATTACTTAATAATTTGCGTATAACCTGAACAGGTAGTAAGACGGGGTACTAGAGAATAAAAAAATAAGTAAAGAACTTGTTGATTCAATGTAATTATGTGATATTTGTTTTCAACATTTAATTTAATACATTAATTTAGTTTTCTATAGCCCTAAAATTGAATTTCTTAAAAATATTTTTTTTTATAACTTTCAATAACTCTAATCCAACTTATAGGGCCCCGGTGGTCCTGGGTTCATGAGTGCGTCGCTTCAATGTGGTGGTCCTCCAGCCGCAAAACTTTAAGAAACACTGCCCTAAACCATTCGGCCACTGAAGTAGGCTGCAGTCTAGTTATTAGCCATCGTAGACCAGCACTGCACAAGTAATAAATAGTTCGACAAATTAGTACTTTAAGATAAGAATAAAAATAATAGTTATAGAATTATATTAAGATGAATAATGGAAATTAAAATAGTGTTATAACAACACTAATAGCTAGTGAATGCCAGACTTTAGTAAATTTCAAACAGATGTGCTTCCCCCCCCCCCTCCTTTCCAGCTAATAATAGGCCTACATTAGTTTAAATTCCCAGCTGTTATCAGTAAAATATTTATATTTATTGCGGCGCATCATAGGTCTGCAGCCACCTTTGGACTATTAGCAACTCCCAGGGAGTTTTCTTTTAATCGGGAGAGTAACGTGCTTTTTTCTTAAACACTCTTTATATTTAGAACACTCCTAGAATTTTAAAACCACAATTTGATGCAATTTCCGGTACTAGATAAATGGTGTACCTATTTTCCTGGTTAAATGGATATGTGACGGACTCATAAGAGGGTTGCCTCGGTAGGCTTGAAATTGCTCCGCATACGTTCACCTCTAAAGTGATCGTCTACACTAATATTATAAAGAGGAAAGATTTGTTTTTTTGTTTGTAATGGATAAACTCAAAAACTACTGGACCGATTTTAAAAATTCTTTCACCAATATAAAGCTACATAATCAGCGAGTAACATAGGCTATATTTTATTTTGGATTTTTTTTAAATTAAATTTATTCCTCATAAAAATTTCGATAGTCACTCATATTTTATGGTAGTCTCTATGATGATTCTTCAATACGTGTGTTGAAAATAATAATGCGGGGGGGTGGGTGGGGGGGGGGAAGGGGGAGGAAGGGTCTAGTCAATTATACAATGCGTTATTTTAAAATACGGTTCACGCCAAAATAAAGTCGAAAAATTTCAACAGGGCTATTTTTCTTTAACAAATTTATGGTTTGAGTTTTATTAGGCCCTAAAAGGTAAAAAAAAAAGTGTGAAAATGTGTCATTAGCTCATTTACAACGATTTTTTTAAGCATATTTGCAGAGAGATGAGACTAGACTTTATGAAAATGGAGCTTTAGATTTAGCCTTCTCCTAATAAATACAGTAATTTTTTGGTAGGGTCACAGGCAATTTTAAGATATTTGAGAGCAGGCAGAGAGCTTTCAGAAGTTTCTTAGTTTTATTTCCCCTCTCATTCGTAAAGGGAGGATGGTTGTAGGTGAAGGAAGAAGAGGAGTATAAAGGTATAGAGACTAGAGAAGTAGTTTCCGTAAAACGACACGGACGGTGTTTTAAGTCTTGTGGCCTGACAGCGATTGATACTTTCTTGCTGACCGAGAACAGCCCGAATAGTCCAAGTCCATGACACCCCTGAGATCTTTATGTATTCTTGCTCGGACTAAACCTGAAGCCTCCGACTCCCTTCTCCCCTGTCCTCCCCCACAATCTGAGACCAGTACAGAGGCCCTCCCTCCCTGCCTGTCTTTATCCGACCAGCCATCTGTTGCCGGCTCCGTTGAGATGCCGTCGGGGAAGAACCACAACTCAAGAGACAGAGTATCAGGATAATACAGATACAAAAGGGAAAGAGAGAATTGATCGAGACTCTTTTATATATAAATTATATAAACAAAAGGCAAGGTTAACACAAACAAAACAAAATATCATCATAGAAATCTAAGTTAAGAAATTACACTTAAAAACTAAAATAAATCCAATTAATAAGTACAGCAAATGAAGTCTTTTTTTTACATAATTGAATCGAAACGTCATGAAGGCCTAAAGTATAAGAAAATTAAATCAAAAGCTAAAAGAAATCTTCATTGTACGAAAATGAATAGCGAAAATACGTAAAAGAAGAAAGCATGTGAGAATATAAATTAAGATAAAAACGAGAGACAGGAGTTGAGATATAAAACATTTTAAACTGATTTAGAGGAAAGGAAGGAGGGAGAGAGAGATAAAAAGATGGGTACAGAAACCAAACGAAAGACCACAGACAAAATTATACAGCAGGCACGCTCATTTACATATGATTGTTGGAGGGAGGGGGAGACGACTATTTCCATCGGCCGGTGAAGCAACTTATTTATTGAGGACCACCTGGCAAATTTATCAAATAAATTAAATTAGCTGGTTGATTACAATCCCTCCTACTAGCACACCAACTTTCGGAAAGGTCAAGTGAAAAGATGAATGATGATTTTTTTTTTCTATGCCCCATGTCGATGAGATTGAATGAAGAGAGAATATTACTAGAGATTAAGATTACCTAGTCTTCACATTTTACAAATCTAATCAACACTCAGCATTCATATATGGACAATATTGAGTCACTTAAAGCTCTGACTTCAAATCTTACACATAGCTGATCAATATTTCCATAGTTACCTCCTAAAGCAGGTATGTCGAACTTGAGGCTCGTGGGCCACATATGGTCCGAACCATGGCTATGTGCGGCCCACGGACCTAAAATAAACATAACATAAAATGTGGCTCTATTCGTATTTTTATACAACTTTAGAAATGATTTCATTTGGAAATTGGTAATTACTGTATATGGTTAAATCTACCAAGCGAGGTTGGTCTATCAAATTTGATTCATTACTCTTCGAAGATTGATCCCCAAAAATGTTTAAATTTGCGCACCAAGAGATTGACTCCAAGTAACAGATTCCCATGTACACAGAGTTCCAAATGCTTAAACAATAAATAAGATAGTATTAAAACTAGTTTACTATGATCCGCCTTGGTGGCGTAGTTAGCTAACGTGCCAGCCGTGTGGAGCTAGACCACCGAGGATGGGGAGATCGAGTTTCGAATCTCAGTCGGGTGAAATGGGAGTGGGTGGTAAGAGTATAACCCGAACGGGTAATAATACGCAGTGCTCAATAAATTAATGTACTATGTTTAGTATAGGGGAGGGGGACCCTTCAATCCTACTGCACCTTACCCAGTTTGCAGTTTGACATACGATGTGTTGACGCTATTATTTCTGTATTTTCCAATCGAGGATTTTAAGGGAATTTTACACCCCTCTTGCATAACAAGTTGTAAGCCTGTCTTAAATTTTAACTTAGGCCTATATTTTAGCCCCATTTTCAGTATATTTGAATACTTCATCTAACTTCAGTTTTTAAAATTAAGTATTAGTCTTGGGGGGGGGGATTTACACCATTGTAAGACTATTGAATTAATGGAGCCGCGCTTTGGGCATCGATTGATTCACTACGGATTAATTCCCTGATATAATAATGCTGTGATGATTTATAGGTTGTCTAAAGCTCCGTGATCGAGCGCCTATCATCACTGTACGGAAAATATACCGTTTAATCAGCTGTCTATAGCCCCGTGTTCGAGCACTAATTAAATCGGTATATTAATAAAATTGAAGAAAGAACTGTTGATGGCTGTTTATTCACACACGGTTTATTTAAATGACACCTTTTAATTACGTATACATATTCCAATTAAATAGTTTATATCACTGCACACTTGTAATATTAATGTAAGTTATTTTATACTGTGTTAGACTGACTGCGTTGCGCGTGGGCGGGATCTCGCTGGAGATGTTTGGATCCCGGAGATGCCTTAAACATACGCACAATGGTTTATATATGACATACCCCTTGTCTTTTTCTCCCCTCATCAACAGTGTAAAAACCAACTAATAGAAAGAGCCCTGGCGACAGGTTTTGTCAAGGCTAGCTTCTTATTGGTATAGGGAATATGCGTCTTCTGCCTAATACTATGAAGTTGTTCCTTTTAACAGGAACAACGTAGTTGTTCTTTTAATAGGAAAGATGGTATAAAAATATATTTTAGTAGTGAAATCCTTTTCACGTTGTTTCTGAGAAGCGCGTGTTTCTTCATGAATGAATCTTTAAAGAATACTCTACATATATTACTTTAAAGAAAAATTACCTTCATCCATGACCTTTTACATAATTTATAGTAATCCAAACCAATATCATTACACCTTGTCCACCCACCACCCTCTACTGGGCGCACTAATGATTTATATATACCTTTTAGATAAGTAAAGTCTATAACTATGTTTTACGAAATATCGAAAGTGAGAATAACTTAATGGGACGGTCGTATTTGATGATAATTTCATATTGTAAGTTAATTAAAGTAATTATGATTTTCGGATGCTAAGCTTCATACGATAACCTAAATCACTCCAATACGCTTGGTTGAAATATATACGGGGTCAAAATTTAGTTTTCAAACATTGTAAACTAAAACGAAACATGAATAATTTGAATTTAATTAGACGTTAATCCTGTCCCAGAGGTTAATGATCTTACTTGTATATTAGGTATCTATAAAAAAAATCAGTTAGATGGTTTATTTAATTTAATCAAAATATTGTTATTTATTTTACAACTTCTTCAGACAAATAGGACTGTTAGAAAATGATATAGTGGGGGAAAAAAGTGAGCTCTGAATCACTCGTAGTTCCGTCAGGGATACGAACCATAATGGTACTCTCACAACTATCGATATCTGAAGCGCAACCTGTTCTAGAGCGTTGTCGAGACTGTTAGGTATGTGTTTTTTTATATTAAAGTTTGATAGAACATGTAGTGCCGATAGACAACAAACATGGCAGCCCTCACCCAGTTTAACAAGTAGCCTCGTGACGTCAAAGCACGCACAAACCAGAGTCAATTACAATGTAGCTCGGAGTGTTTGTGTATCTGCTGACAATCTTCCTCTGCAAGTGCTCGTGTTTACTGTCCAATTTCCAAAGAAATAGCCTTCTCTAAAAGCTAGAAATGTAATTATATCTATTTCAATGTAATCATAAGTTAAGTCATATGACCTGCAGCCGTCAATTTTTATGGATAATATCAATACCTATAACATAATATTAATATATAGTAGAAATAATATCAATGCTGGCTGCAACAAAAATGTTTGTATTTTCTAAAAGCCTTTTAATACAAATTTGACTTCTATTATCTTTCTCGCTGTAACTCGGTGAGGTGGGGGGGGAAACAAATCTCACAAGATACAACTGAACAGCAAGCAAGGAGTTTATTTACATCTCAAACACCGATCAGTTCGTGATTCGTGAACAGTAGGTTAAAAAAAAGAAGCATTTTGAAGTCATCTTTTGTTGGCTACTTGCCAAAGTGTCATAATTCATGAACCATATGTTGTTTTTTTCGTTTTTTTTTAAGCAATACGTTTTACTCTCGTTCGAAATGTACGCATAAGTAGGCCTACTAATTACGCTAGTGTGTTAGGTATTAGGTAGGTTGAATTTTGAGGTGCACCCGCATTTGCGTAGGGGAGAGTGAAAAAACATTTAGGAAAAAAAACCTTCAGTACACATTACAGTGATTTGAACACCAATCTTCCCATCTTCGGTAGTCTAGTCTATTGTGAAAGTGACCCCTTAGACCATGCAGCCACCAAAGCAGGTCATGTGTTTCTTGATAGAGGATCATAACCCCATGATAGGCCGATGCCCAATTCATATTTTCCAATTTTCTTACGAATGAACAAATAGAACGACTATAAAAATCCAGTAGATATATTTTCACGCAGTAATACGTCAAGTCATGCTATCTGCAGCTGTTATTGTTTATAGATAATATTAATAACTATAAAATAATAGTAATAATATAGTAATTTGTTATCATTTATCAATATTGACCGTAAAATATGTTTGTACATAGTAAAAGGTGCTCCAAATGTCCATTATAAATAAAATCAAGGTATAGAAGAATGTTCTAATGCTTCCAGGAGGGAAGTATGAAAAATTAAATGATGTCCTAGGACGATGTACTCGACACCCAGGGCTCAATACAGAACAGGAGAATTGATAGTGGTTTTTCCCACAACCTCCTTCTCCCATCATTTGAAATAGTGACTAAAAAATCTTGGGGTGTAAATGTTAAGGTAAAGCTTTATTCATGGAACGCTTTTGCATGTGCATATTTTTCTTATAACTTTGCACTGATGGTATTGTAAAATATAAATGCTGGCAGCATAAAAGGTTCATATTTTTCTAAAAGTTTCTTCCTGTCACACATTCCGTTCGCCGGAAAAATTTGGACTATTCTATTTGTCACACAAAGGACGTTTCTCTCTTCCTGGTAGTCAGTTGCTCCGCGCTACAAATACCGCGATGTCCACACGCCTATTTTAATTTCCTCCTCCCCTCGCATACGATACAAAGATTTCTCAGCTACGACAACGGTAATTAGAATTGACGGTTGTACTAATGGAGATAAACATTGAGACAACGAGATGATAGATCAGAACCAGAAGCAAGAGGGGAAAAGGGGTAACATGGCCCCTGGAACTTCAAATATTATCAACTTATGAACTACTTGTAGCTTAGCCCTGTAACAACCAACATTATCAACTTATAAACTACTTGTAGCTTAGCCCTGGAACATCCAACATTATCAACTTATGAACTACTTGTAGCTTAGCCCTGGAACTTCAAACATTATCAACGTATGAACTACTTTTAGCTTAGCCCTGGAACATCCAACATTATCAACTTATGAACTACTTGTAGCTTAGCCCTGGAACAACCAACATTATCAATTTATGAACTACTTGTAGCTTAGCCCTGAAACAACCAACATTATCAATTTATGAACTACTTGTAGCTTAGCCCTGGAACAACCAACATTATCAACTTATGAACTACTTGTAGCTTAGCCCTGGAACATCCAACATTATCAACTTATGAACTACTTGTAGCTTAGCCCTGGAACTTCAAATATTATCAACGTATAAACTACTTTTAGTTTAGCCCTGGAACATCCAACATTATCAACTTATTAACTACTTGTAGCTTAGCCCCTTAAACTTCAAATATTATCAACTTATGAACCACTTGTAGCTTAACCCTGGAACATCCAACATTAGCAGATTTAGAACCACAGGTTGATTTGTCCTTTGATTATTAAACCATATTTAGTTCCGAGCGGTAGCACTTGAAATTTCATTTTTAATTATTTGTGAAGACTTGATTGAAACCAAGATGCTATGTGATGTAGTTAGCTACTAACCAACCCTAACAACTGTGGAGTTGCTATGTCTTTAATAAATAATAATAATCGATAGCTACATACATTAAAAATAGATGTTTGTTATGAGTTCATTACAAACTAGTATATAAGGGTGTCGGCAGCAGGCAAACTAAACTTGAATAATTAGGATACATCTTAAAATTTTTAATATAAGCTGAAAAACGCAACTCACTCATTCCATTCTTTTAATTCATGAAAGGCTTTAAAAAAATATTCAGACAAAAAATAATAATCAAAAATCCTGTTTGCTTGGTTTTGTACCGTGGTCTATACTTTAAGTATGCAAAGTATCAGGTTTCTATGTCCTTTAGGATTGGGGACTTCTCAGTGGCGTGGAAGGACGCACATATTAGGAAGTTGTGTATTTAAGTTCTCTGGGTTTTGCGATTTTTCAAATGTACATAGGAACTGGTGGATTTAAAAAAAAAATAGCCAAAAATCTGGCTGCATTAGGTTATGTTTCGTGGCCTATACTTTAAGTGGGCAAAGATTAAGCTTTCTAGGTCATCTAGGGGCTTATAGAAGGCGTGTAAAGACACAGAGACACAAACACACATTAGGAAATTATAAATAGAAACTTGACTTCGTAAATAATAAAATCTTTCATCATTTTAAGCTGATATCAATTTTGGCATGATTTCGCCTGTTGGTTTCGATGTGCGTCACTTTTTAGCGTTTATCTTAGCCATGTTCACAGACAAATAATAGAAACAACCTCTCAACCTTACGAGGGGTTCACTGCGCTCCTTTAGCCAGCTTGGGTCCTTCAACACTGGGCTTCGATAGTGTCAGTGCTGGGTGATAATAGGACTGAACGTAGCGATCCTAGTGGTGAAGGACGCAAGCTGGCAAAAGGAGCACAACAATTTTAACCTGGAGGTTGAGTGTCTGGGTATATTATTTGTCTGTGGCCATGTTCAATAAACACGCCAAATTAATACAATCTTTAGGAAAGTTTTATATCGCAAAAACTGCAGTACTCATTAGACATAATATATTATCTTAAAATATTATATTTTCAGCAGTGTTGCGTTGTTAAATGCCTAAATATTTAATTTAAAGCCAGTAAAACGAGCGAAACTCATACATTCATGAAGTATATTGTAACATTTGTAAAAAATCAATCACAACAGTGATAATAGTAGAATATTTTCTCAAGCTCCAAACGATCATTAGAAGTAAAAAAGAGAAGATAAAAATATTAGATCAAGGGATCAATGTCACTCACTTGGAACTCTTTGGCTTGGTTTACTTGGGTGAGTCATTAGTTTGGTAATCAGACCCCACCTCGGCCGGGAGGACATTATCGTGTTCTACTCAGTGATGTTTCAACTATCTGAACAGTTAAGACATTAGTTTTCATCTATAATTTTGCAATGCTCAATTCGGTTGAATTAATATAATGAACGAAGAGTGATAGACTAAAAAAACACCTAATAGCGACATTGTTTACTACAAAATGAGATAAAAATAAACTATCGTGTTATAAAAGAACAGTTTTATATACGATTAAAAATGATGTAATTTTACCACTTTTAAAAGCTGGTATATTAAAAATTATTTGTCTTTAACATATTATAAATATTTCATTGTGTACAACCTATATTAATATCTGGTTATAAAATATTTCAACCCAATTCATTAATTACTTTGGCTTAACAAAGACACGGGAACAACAAAAATATCGAGTTTAAACCCTTATAGCACGGGAACTATGATGATTTGAAATCAATGAATCAGTATTAAAGGTTATAATAACTATACATTTGTTAAAATAGTGCAATAAAATTGTGTTGGTCAAATGACCTTAAATGATGCAACCTTAAGGTAACAAAACGAAAATAAATTTCCAAGAAAGGGACTAGAGTAGAGGAAATAAAACCACCACGTCTTCTCAGATCAGAGTCTAAACGCTGTGTTCATTTTTATTTTTCTGGCGACGGGACGACTCCCCTCACCCCTGAGAGTGACGTAACCCGTTACCGCCGGCTCAGTCCCGGGTCTCTCTATTAAATTATTTGAGTTCCAATGAGTCAGCTTATTAGGACAATCAACATGCCTGCATACTGAGGAACAAGGGAAATAATGATGTCACGTGGCTTAGAGGACGTTCTACCCAGTTTATATCCGGCGGGCGGTAAGAAACAAAATACTGCCCAGCACTACCAACTTTACGATCTGAATATTAGTTGTACTATAATATTACAACTTTACGATACAATGTGGAATATTATGCTGAAAGCAATATCCTTAGGTCCTGGCATAAAGTAATAAATAGAATGACAATAATTCATTGTTAAAATAAACCTATTGCTAATTGTTGTAACGGTTTTGTAGGTATACTTTAGATTTTAGAACATACATTTAAAATATTGATAATAATACCCCCATTCCCCTCTCTAAGAAATACTTTGGTTTGGATACCGGTGGGGATGAAATTAATTTTTAATGTAATAAGATTTATTTTGAATGTCATCTAATTGAGAACATACACGCTAGTATCGCCACGTGATAACTAAACACTCGTTTTTGTTTGTTTTTCAATATATTGTGATCCTTGAAACAAAAGTGATTTTCTGCCGGGAAATATTGAGACTCGAGAGTTGGCAACGCTGATATTGCCGTACAGAGGTACAACATAAACAGTCCTCACCATAGTTTGCTTGCCATTCGATGAACCATTTAGAGCAAATAAAAATTTAGTATGGACTAGTCAACAATGATTTTAAAAAAATCGCTAAACTCGTATTTATCTGATAGAAGTTAAAATCTTTTAAACGTGACACTTTTAGAAGTCATGATTTGGCGTGTGAAAAAACAGTAAAGTCTATACCTGTGGTGATTTGACTTCAGGGGAATTTGTGGAGAGGAACTATCACAGAAAGGGGTTGTACACCAAGTTATTTAGCGATTTGAGACCTAAATTGAAATCTACCCATCGCAATCAAAAGCAAGTTAGTTTAATTTCAAAATCAATGGAAAATCTAGTTGTACGTTGTATACAAAATATGTATTGAATTTAAATTTATTTTAGAATTTCGGAAGATATTTAGAATTATGTTAAGCCTAAAACCAAAATTTATGTAGACTACTTGCATTCAATATTACCTTAAAATAATCTAAGAATTATTTTAGAAGTTAGCTTAGCATTTTTATAATTATTATTATTATAAAAATCTATTCTTTTTTTTAAGAATTCATATCGATTAAAATGTATTTTGTTCAATTTAATGCCAGCATACCGAATATTAAAAACTTTAAGAGATTATTTCAAAGGGAAAATATTGTGGATGGTGGGAGAGAGGAATGGTGGTGGTGGTGGTGGTGGTGGTAGTGGTATGGGAGGGAGAGGGGGATTCAGAAGCATTTTCAACTAACTTAATCAAGAATTAAACTCTTAACTAGTCAGACTCTTGGTGTAAATGAGTGTTTGTAATAAGCGTGCAATTGTATGCTCATGTATTAAACCTCTTACACAGCTTATATCAAAGAAATTAAGAAATTTATAGTAAATAAGTTATTCTATGCTATGTTTATTACTACTTTGATTTAATTAATGTATACAAGATTAATTTTAACTCAAAATTTACAATACTACAGTTAATGAGAAATTATTTTATTCTCATGAAGTGTTATGAAAGGCCCTTAATTTTGTCAGATCGTTTCACACTTGAAATATTTTTTTTCAGTTCTAATTAAGTTATAAAGTGGTTTTAATTCAATTTTAAGCGTAAGCCCAATAGAAGGATAATTAGTATCTATATTTTTTACGACTATGTCAACATGTATACACTTTTGTTGTCTTTCGATCAGTTTTTTCCCCTTCATTTATGTTTGACGATTCATAAATACTATAGCTAAAAAACGCATCGATAGGCATGCATACTAAATGTCTGGTCTGATTTGATGGTGACGGGGAGGTCAGGGTTCATCTAGCAGCAGGGTGAACTGATATGTTTTTTCAATATGGTTTCCCTTCACGCAAATATGGCTACATTTTCTCTAAACCACCTTGATGTACCACTCACGTAGTGAAATACGGGTGGACTAGATGGGTGCAATTTTTTATTCATCCAGAAATATCTCCGTAGTTTCTGTTCCATGTTTAAACTAAGATAAAGTAAATAAATGAAAGAAACTTGTATCACTCATATATTTGATCTATTACATTTTCGGATGACTAAATGACAATGTGTCTTCAACGTAAAAAGATTAAATATAAGTTAATGGTTATGAAATATTTTTCAAATAAATGATTGTATCTTGGGTGACTAACGTCCACTTTTTGAACTCCATCACCATACAAAACGCTCACGCCCTTGAAAGATTTTTCATTTTATAATTACCTTTTTAGAGAAGCCCCAATTCCCCAAATTATATTTTTTGTGTGGTCAATATTTAAACTTTTTTTCCATATTATTAATATTATTTTATATATAATGATATTTTTAATCAAAAGTGATAGCTGCACGTCACATGACAACGTGTGGATGTATGAGATTTGTTTCGGTAACTTTTGTGTCAGAAAATGTTTCTTCGAATCAGAATCGGACCGTATATAAGTAAGTACACATGCGACTTAGTGATCTAAAGTGTCGGACTCATTCACAGGTGAATATGTTCGAGAAAGGTAGAGTTTTTGCGACAAAGAGGAATACGCTAAGTCCTAAGGCACTATGGGTTCAGTGCTGGAGATATTTTTCTCTTTGTTCAGTAAAGCTATAGAGCATGTTTTGGTTGTATGTGGCTCACGGAACAAACACAATGCATTTGTTTTGTAACAACATATTTTGGGATCCAAATACTTTGGCTAAGCTCTTTAACATTTTACAAGCAGCACAGGCCTAACAGAGTGAAAGATTGGTAGCCGACAGTTCGGATCCAATAGACTATTCAAAAAATTAAATCAGCGTAAAATTCGTGTAATGGAATAACATTATATTGCTTCCAAAATTGTTCCTGTAACTACTGTATGTGAAAATATCTCAGAGATTATTAACTTAAAAAGTGCCCCCTTGTTATCAAGAACTAATGTGATGAGCGTTCCTGTGTGTGTGTCTTTTAACATTTAATAAAATGGGATTAAATTGTTAAATGATAGATCTTAACCCAATTTGGAGTCTACAAAGAAAATCACCAGAATGCATTTGAATTTGCTCGTTTGTCTTTCTTCTGTATAGCTCGATCGTGGGATCAAGCCATGGACTTTTTTTTTACAGCACAACAATTTAGGACCAGAATTATCCAAAATAAAAAATAATAACTATTGTGGGTACACTAGGTGATGTATATGTTAGTTATGTTACACTTTACACACTTAACATGACATTATTCGAGATATAGTAGAAATACTTGATGTTTTTGAAACGGGTTTTTATGACATGAGAAAATTGTGAAAATTATAATAGGCCCAAGCCATTTAATTTAATTTTCTAAATTGTTGATTTCGGATGACCCTATCATTCCTCACTATGAATTAATTATTCTGCTAATAGTGTTGAGGCCAGAGTACTTACTCTTCCACACTCACTGAAATGTAACTTAATGATTTACATCGGCTTTTGAGATGAAATCATCGAATATATTGGACATTTAATGATTTTTCGACAATTATGAAATCTGCACCTGTGGACAAGTTGTCTAAATGTCAAGCCCACTTAGTATGGTTTGCTGCTGACAAAGAGGTCGGGGTTCAGATCTCGATAGGATGTATTGAAGATGTTTAAGAAAAATTGTTTCGCACTCTACTTCCACGCAAATTAGAGTATATTTACTTTAAATTACGCCTTCTTCCTAATCACACTAGCGTAATTAATACGTACATGCTTACAGACCTAAGAGGTAGGGACAATGGACTGCAGGAACAAAATATAGATCATATAATTTACCCATCCTGTCCAAAATTTAGACTGGATGTACCACGCGTTGTCGAAAATAATTTATAAATTGATCTATTAAAACGTTTGAGAGCTTCTTACGGTGCCTAGTAGTTTCAAAATTCATTTAAATGTGGTAACATAGGACGTACATTCCAACATAAATAAAATCATGGTAGTTCAATATTGTGTTTTTGAACAAAAGAATTGCTAAAAACAATATTTAAAAAAAATTATACAAATGTATGCTAGCTTGGATTTGTATAATATAGCTGAGACATACATTACACGTGTGTATACCGATATGGGTTACAAATATCTTAATCAAAACCTATTGTGTGTATATAATTTGTGCTCAACATGGAATATTGAGATTATCATATTAAATTCAATTTGAAAAATAATTGTCTTTTCACTCTCCTGATAACCTATTTCTTTTGGGTACCTTCAAACCTATCCTTGAACGATTAACTAATTAGATTACGCTTCGTGAAATCAAATATTATCTCATTAACAACATCAAACAAATAAGACACACAAAGTTTATATTATCGTCAGTTTCAAACTCACCTCTAAAGATTGTGCAGTCCTACAACGGATGTTAGCGGCCGATGCACAGCTAAAATCCCGAGGAAGAAAAATGGTATCCATATAAACACGTATTTCACAATATTTATCCCAAAAACTGTGTACTCATTTTTTTTCTTCTTCTTGATAAGGTTTCTTCTACAAACTCACATTGAAACTTTATTCACCCGATACGGCGAACTATTTACCTCACACTCACTAGTATTATTAGACGCATAATAGGGTACAATATCACTTCCTGAAACATTTCGACAGAAAAATGACGTGTTACAATGTTTACTGTAATAGCTCCTTCAAGGATAGTCTTTCCTTACTAACCAACACCATTTTGTTTCATAATTTCCAATGGGTTTTTAAATGCACTGGTTAAATATATCACTGGGCCTTACATAGGCCATTGAAATCTATAAAAAGCGTTAAATTGTATATTTCAACACTTTAATAATAATATATTTGTAAGAATCAGACACAACACTATGATAAAAATATTAAACTCATAGTAGTTTATACTTCAGAATTAATGTAATTTGTAATCTTAAGATAACTCTAGCTCTAAATGGCTATAAGACCTACCATAGAGATTGGTTAATTTACTGTACAATTAGGGTAAATTAATTACTTTAATGTCAAGAATTCAGATGATGAACTTGTGTCCCTAATTGATCTATAAACTAATTCAACATAAAAACATAAAATTAGGGCCTATATTGTTATAGTGATCTATTACAAATATGTCAACAATGGCTATAATATAAATATACTAAATCTATTGTAACGATGTTTTTGTGTTGTTTTGTAGAGATCAACTTAGTTTTTTAAATATTGTTCTTACAGTAAAATCTGCTCAAAATAATATTTTGTTTATGGTTTAATAATTTATGTATACATGTTTGTATATTCTATAAACATTTCAGGGACTTTTTAGTAAAGAATAAATACTATGGCTAGTTTAGTTATAGTTAAATTTAGATGACAAATAATTGAGTAGTGAAAATTAAGTATTTTGTTTCAACTTAAAATAATGTGTGGTAAATTTTTAAAGAGCATAATTTACTAAAGAAACTCTAAATTTTATACGGCGTATAAAATGGGATGAACGGGTTTGGCGAGGTTTCAAATTTTAATAAAATGTGACAAACTACAAAACGAGAAGCGATCAAGAAATTGTATACATCACTTAAAAAAAGAACACGGGAAAATAATTAATTTAAAAAAATCAACCTCCAAGAAAACCAGTAAATTTGAAAGCAAATCACCTAGTCCTCGTAGGTGTGGGCAAACCCCAAGAAAACGAAGCTCCTGCTTGGTTGGCCATTAATATGTTGTAGATGTTGCGCGCCCGGGTCGTAATAAAAACCCAACCAAACTAATCAAGGAATCAAGGGGGGAACGCTACGTAATGAAGCTATTCGGGTATGTTGCTACCAGTTTTATTTTTTATTTTTATGTCTTGTTACTTCTACATAGAGACCTCAAGACTGGTCCTCCTAAGATGTGTGGCATCACATATATTTTCTTCTCTTGACCACTTACAAGAGACTCAACAATATAAAACGATAGTAAAATAGCTAATTAGCTGTGCTAATTTGCATTGACGGTTTTAATCTTGGGAGATACAATTTAAAAAAACTGGGTTTAGGATTGTATCTTTCTTTTCAAATGAACATGTCAATAAAACAAAATGATTTACCAATAAAAGACGAAAGACCTACCAAAGAAAAAAATAATTATATTCATGAAAATTATACATGAGCACTATTTTGTTTTGATATGTCCAAGTATCCAAGCGTTCAAAGAGAGGTGTTGGGTTGGATATTATCTTAGATCCCGGGAGTTAGATAAAACCATTATTGCTTAAATATACCAAAAGTAACATGTTTGCCTTCGAGGTTAATTTAATATGTTAAATTGTATGCTGACATTAAACTGTATTTTAAAAAAATGGATGATTTAACATAATATATAATCTATCAATAACTGCAGTCATAGCTTTTTATAAATAATTTTAAAATTGACAATATCATATTGGATATAATATTTAGGATTCATTTAAGGTGCAATGCGGGTGAGTTTGATTTTTATTAAATAAAAGATTTAAAAAATGAGTTTAGTAATTGGGATTTATCTTTAATCGCTTATTAAAATATGTTCAATGTGAAGAGGCTGTAGAGTAACCACGGTATTATCCCAATAAACGCTAAGAAATATATTAAATCTGCAAAAAATGAAAATACATTGCTATTTATTTTTGTTGGAAATTATTTTAATTTATATATTGATTTATTTGTTAATTTAGAATGTCCGAAAATCTAGTTTGATAAAACTACTTTCGAATGAGAGTATCTTATTTAGAAGTGATTGGAGCGAGACTATTCCAACTTCTAAGTTCACGTTGAAGACTTATTAGAATTGAGATGGTGAGAATTAGTGTAACTAATAAAAAAAAATGTGGTCTACTGTTATAATACCGTACTGTAATAAAATTGACAGGATCAACAAAAGTATACTGAGTTTAAAGTGAGTTATCATAAAACAAGTCATTTATTTAGTACTGCTATATAAAATTACATTCCTTGTGGCTTGAATAAATTTTAAGTGATAAAGTTAATTGCAAACTTATTATAATTAACCATCTATTTAGCTAAAACATTTTTTTTAAACATCACATATTAGGTATGGACTACACAGAAGGCAATTTAGTTTATGCTAGTTAATATAAGACTTTCTGTGGACAAAAAATAATATTTCTTTAAATAATTTTCTGTAAATAGCATGTCGGTATAAAATTAATCTTTGCGCATTGTAATTTAACACAATTACTATTAATTAAATGCGTTCATCGTTGGGAAAAAAAACCTTATTATATGTGTCGTGCTACCTTTGTGAAACGACAAAACTTCAACGCCCAACATGTTAAGAAAAAGCAGTTTTACTACGAAGAAAAAATATAAATCCGTTTCACAAAATAAACTAAATCGGGAAATATTTTTAATATAAGTATTAATGTTATTATTTTATTTATTATATTATTTTTTATTATAATAGTATTGTATTTACGCCATGAAGTTGGATTTTATAATACTTAGCTAATATGGTTACTAATTTTTACGCCTAATAATACCTAAAATAAAGAAATGCCATTAATTTAGCGTGTAAACAGACGTTCATTTGGTTAAATTTTCATAAACATTTATTAAATTACACATCGCGCTTTTTTTACTTTTTTTTGTTGTAATACAGTACGACCAAAATAATAGAAATGGCCAATGTAGGGATACTAATTTTTATTTAAAAGATTTTGTATATTTATCACACTAAACCAAAATAAAGAATCAGTTAAAATTATTAATAATATTGATTTGGATTTTTTTTAAAACTTCTTCGGATAATAAATATTACGTTCCCACTAAATCATTGATATGAGACAGGAAAAAAGTGATAGTCAATTAGCTGTACTCACAAAGATGCGAAATATATACTAATTTGTCAGAAAAAATTAAATATAAAAAGTCAATGACATGAAGTCAACTCGAAAAAAAAAAAGTCCATCAATAGTCGACATTTTCATTATTTCATGCTAAAACTTCTTGATTTATTGCACCAACAAAATCACGATCCCTCACCAATATAATACCACAAAACACAAGCTTACACAAAGAAAGAACACTCGATTGACCACTGTTTTACATTTGAATGTCAGAGACAATAGTAACAAAGATATCAACTTCAACCCGCACTTTTTTTTCGCACAAAGAAAGAGCACTTTCTTTCCAACTCGCATGGGAGTGTTGTAATGTAGATGTTGTTGCAAATGTTATGTTTCCCTGATACGAACACACGGTCGGGCGGCGGTGCCCCTCACACACACTGGATCAGACTGAACCCGGGCGAGTCGAAGAGCCTCTCTATCCTTACTAAGTTAACTTTTCCCCACGACTCAAGAAAGAAGGAGGGACCACCCAAGACGACCACCAATCCTCGAAGACGTTGGCTCATGGCTCATGCCAAACCAAATGGAAATGTCTTCTTCATACTCTCCTCGTCTCTACAACTACATCTAACGAGAAAGAGACTTAGAAGAGAGAGGGTATAAAAACGAGAGGGGGGGAGGAGGGACGAATAAAAAATATATACAAGGCAAGTACGGTATATAAAAGAAAATAAGCAAAGGAAAACTAAACAATAACGACCAAGGCTTGACATGACGTCATTGTTGTCTATTGCCGGTTCCGATACGATATTAAATTGGAAAATTTTAACGGGGAAACGTAATTTATGTTCGATTTTGAATTAAATAAACTAAAAACAACTGTATGTTAGGTGCTTATTATTAAAACATTTTTTTAGGATAAGACAATCACATAAAAATTAATATTTTGGATAATACAAAAATAGTGATTTCTGAAAAAAAAAACTAATGCATAAAGTAATAGCTAACAGTGTAATATGTAACCCCACGCCTAACAACGTGACAAATGGCTGATTAAATTATAAATTAGATTGAATAGAAGACAAGATAATAACATCATTTTGATCTCCAATTATGATGCTATGCAAGATATGGGGAACAAACAAATACATTATTACATAGTTATGAAATAATTAATTATTCCGGTATCTTCACATTATCACAATTCAAGGGATTGTAACAAGATCCACGAGCAGGTATTGATAACAAAGCTAAATATGATACAAACATATCTTTAGCTGAGGATTTGTATTTATTAATTAAACCATCATATAAGATGGATATATACGTGTTTTCCTCTAAGCTATTTAATTATGCCTTGTTGTAGCTTTGTGCAAAATAGATATAAGCACAAAATGTACTCCCAAAAATGAGAATTAATGTCAATGTGAATATATGTATTTTTTTAATGCAATAGGTGCCTAGGACTATTGAAAGTTCTAATTAAAGTGTTGGTATAGCTTAGTGGTGTATATGTAAGTCAGTACAATGGCGTACCCAGGATTATGTTTTGAGAGGGAAGGGCTATTTTAAATTGTACTTGAGGGAGAAATTACAAATTAAAAAAATAACGAAAACTATGTTAGAAGACACTATAGAATCAATTTATTAGCTAGACGAGAGTTTTTAGCGACACACACCTTTTGCTAAATTAAACAAACTAACAATAACAGATCAACAAATTTGTAGTTTCGGCTAGGCCTATTTAAAAATAAATGGTTTCCGAGATAACCTTCCAAAATAATAACATAGAGATATGCCAGTGCTTTAGTAAAGATTTTATTCTCGTTCTTTCACTATCTTACTTTTTGGGTTGGGTGGAGGGCTTTAGCCCATTTATCCCCCTTCCCCCTGCGGTTGCGCCACTGTTTCAGTGCATATTAGTGATCTAATCGACATAATATAATCACCAATGCACTCAGTTCTACTGAGACAGAATTATTTTTAAAATAAAAAATAATGGTCTTACTTGGGTGTAGAAGTTGAAAAAGTTTACTTCGATCTGTTCGCTGATGTATGTATTGTATGAGAGTTTCAATTTTGTAAACGAGTTTCATGACTGTATGATCAATATGTTACCAATATTAAAATATTTTGACATAAATCAATAGCTAATCAAAGTGTTAGACTAAAACAATGATTACCTAAACAAATGTTTTAATATAATCTGTACCTGTCATATTCTTAGTAGCCTCTCAATCTATTTTCCCAAATTTGGAAATATGGGCAATAATAGCAACACAATATATTTTTTTTTAATTATCAAAGAGAGCAAAGAGTAGCATTTGTTTGGTAAAAGTTCCAACAAAACCTATTTAAATTGTATTCTGAGTAGAGTTAATTTGGAAAATTAGATCGCTCTGCACCAGATTTAAAATATTTAATTCCAAAACCCGCTTTCATTTTTCTTACATCGATCTATATGCCCATGAAAGAGAGATGTTCAAGCTAATTATTTATCAAATGTTGTCAAACGTAACGTAACATTATTTGTAATTTGTGTTTAAGTTTGTACACCCTTGGTAAAGGATAACAGCCCAGGGATAGATAGATATAAATCGGAGCTACATACGTGTGGGCCAATATAAGGATCAGGTTTCGTCAAAGTCCTGCCATTAAATCAAGAACTATAAAGGATTGTTCCTCACACGGCCATTACATTAGTCTGTTTCTTATCTATATTAATAAAATTAGGAGTTGGTTTGTCTGTCTGTCTGTCTGGAGCATTGAGCTACATCTACCACAAGCAAAGGCCTGAAATTTAAAACTTAGTAGCCCTGGTACACAAACTTGTGCACCTCGAAACTGGAATTTTAAAATTTTGATTGGATTTTCTTCTTAGTTTATTAAAAACTGTGTCAGTAGAAATAAAACGAAAATATTTTTTCCCTGTCTGTTCTAAACAAAGAAAAGCGTTGTCCGGAGTAACAACGCAATCCATTGCGTAGTTACCCCGGGCAATGCCGGGTAGTTCTGCTTGTTAAATATAAAATGGCTAATCAAAATGTAGGATATCAGAAAGCTCCTTATCACGACCTGCGTTTAAAAACATGTGTTTGGTCATACGCTCATTATGTAAATTGACTTTCCTCAAGATCGTATTGTGTGTGGGAGTGAGGTAGCGGGAAGGGGGGCGATGCGCCGTTGATACTCGCTAATAGGCTGAGAGCACACCACATTCACTGGCCGGGATTCAAACGGACAATCAAGAGCACCAGAGGCAGACCCATGTATATTCCATTCGCGGTAGGAATTACTCTCTGAAAGGTCTTTTTTCCTACCAATATCCTACTATATAGTAGATTTATGGTAGGGAAAAAGGCCTTTCAGAAGTCAATTCCTACGGTGAATGGAATAGGTGACAACCTTCCCTAACACTAGTTTTTGTCACCTCAAGTTTAGATTTTTTTTAAAAGCACCACGCCTTACTACCCGTTATGTACATTTTACGCTAATGGTTTTAGGGATTAGGAAGGTTATATTTAAATGAAGTATACCAGCATTTGCGCGGAGGGAGAATGGAAAACAATTTAGGAAAACCCTCCCTCAATACACCCAAACGAGATTTGAACCTCAATCTTCCCTCATTGTAAATCTAGTTTACCGCGAGAGTAGCGAAGCGGGTGGCCTCAAGTTGCCATTAAGGTGGTGGGTGGTTTAAGGTACGCGAGAAAAGGTAGTGTTATTGCAGTTTTTATATAAAAACATTTTTTGTCAAAAGAAATTGAATCCGTAGAAACCTTTAATTTAATTTTCTTAACATGGTGACCTCCAAAAGTTCTTGAATATCTGTCAAGGTGGTCTTGAAATTTAATGAAAGTTTTTTTTCTTCATTTAAAAAGTTTGGTCCCCCGATGTCGCTATTCTCATGAAAGATATGCAAGATTTGTTGATATCACCATGTGAAGAAAATTAAGCTTAATGCTTCTACCGAAGCTATATTTTATTTACTACGGCCAAAAAAGTGTTTTACTTAAGAAAATTGCAAAAACACTGGCCTTTTCTCGCGTCCCCTACACTCCCACCTTAAAATGTTACCATTACATCCCACTCCCATTTCATACTACAGCGAAAATAAACAAGTTACTAGGAAAAATGAGCCAGTGTATTTTTATAATCTATAATTCTACATTTATATATTTAATTATTAAGTAGTACCGCCATATATACATCTATTTAAAATTAGATTAGATATAGGCCGCTATAGCACGTGCTTGCGAGGTTCAAGACATGGATCACGTCCGGAGACCAATCATAACCTTCTTGCCTGCACCTTCCAGATCTTGGCTACACGAGAAATAATAGAAAATTGCCCTCAATTACTGCCCCCACCCTTTCTCCCCCTCCCCTACTATCGCCTTTCCAACATGAGGTTTCTATCTCTCTATCAACTCTTTTACCATTATTACTCTATTCGGGTTCTATATATAGCCATTCGATGCTTCACGATCTTTGGTGCTGCCAACATATTCATAGTCACGGAAAAAGCAACAAAATATACTTTATTATGAAACAAAATCCATTTCGTTCCGGTATACTAAAAGCACTGCTTAAATTCATTCAAATATTCAGTTCATTTGAAGGAGGGGGGTGGGATTGACAGGTGCATTTGTACTTTTGTTTTTAGCGCCGCGCCTTACTACCCGTTCGGGTTATACACTTATGTACTAATTACGCTAATGGCTTTAGGGTTTAGGAAGGTTAAATTTAGAGGAAGTGACTCGAATTTGCGTGGAGGGAGAGTGTACAACAATTTTGGAAAAACCACCCTCAGTACACCCAACCAAGATTCGAAGCTTGATCTCCGTAATCGGTAGTCTAGTCTACTGTAAGAGTAGTGCGTTAGACCACGCGGAGACCAAAATGTACTAAAACTAATAATAATTTCTGTCCGATGTTTTAGAAAACGAAAAGAATATTTTTTTAAGCAGAAAAAAAAACAATGTTAGTTTTATGACTAACGTAGCACAAAGAAGCTCTAGGCTATGATCGTTAACATTGGATGCTGAAAATAAATTGCTGGCCAGTACGTTGTGGTAAAAAAATAAAATAAAAAAAATGACCGTCTGATGAACAAAGTTGTTATATTACTTCTAACATAAGTGAATGCCCATAAAACGGATTTTGGAAAAGAAACAATTGCTATTCTGATTTCAGTCATGATTAGTATGCAGGATATCAAATTATTAAAACATTTTGCCTCTGGCTTTGTTAAATGTAATTTTAGATGAAAAAATAAAGCATTTATTTTTAAATTAGTGAATATTTAAGATAGTACTGTACTCGCAATTAAATGGGATTGTGGAGGTGAGGGTTCACTCAACTCTTATTTCGATAAAAGGTGCATATATAAACATACTAGACCCTTCCACCT
>CABFVX010000770.1:131629-154754 GCA_902151425.1 Timema shepardi
CCCCCCCCCCATTATTATTTTCAACACACATATTGAAGCATCATCATAGACTCTACCATAAAATATGAGTGACTATCGACATTTTTATGAGGAATAAATTTGATTTTCAAAATGAAAAATCTTATGTTACTCGCTGATAATGTAGCTTTATATTGGCAAAAGAATTTTTAAAATAGGTCCAGTAGTTTTTGAGTTTATCCATTACAAACAAAAAATTAAATCTTTCCTCTTTATAATATTAGTGTATATGTAGATAGTAAAGCCATCACTCCAATATGGCTTCCCTTATTTACATGACAATTCTCGTTGCGTTAGTTAACGTTTTGTCTTAGTAGAATTTATCTTAATACGTTCTTAGTATGCAGCTCATCACAGAGAAAAAGGCAATGTTATATTATTATTATTATTATTATTATTATTATTATTAGCACCGCGTCTTACTACCCGTTCGGATTATACGCACTTACGCTAATGTGAAATGGTAGGGTGATTGTGAGATGAAATGAAGGACCTACAGTTTAACGTGGAATCCGAACCACGGTGGAGGCCTGGCATTCCTCACATTCACAAGATGTGTTGTCAGAGGCGAAGGAAGGGTTTGGTAATCAGATAAATCTTTGCCGGGGCAATGTTATAGATGTTATATTTTTAGCTTCATGGCATATTTATCTGTTTAGCGTGGCAAAGGTAAAATTACAACGCGGAATGTACTTTACGACCTTCTTGGTGTCCCCTCGCCTATTTTGTTAGGCCGATGCTTTTTTTTATTTCCTCCTTTCATTAGCATGGAAACTTCGATGGGGTGTTTTCGTACTTAACCGACGTCCCTAGTTAATATGTAAACGCTGACTTTCTTTAATTACTTTGTTGATGTGTCTCGGCACCATGTCAAAATATTATTATTATTATTTAGAGGCCCATCGACACAATGAGCTAATTGGGGCCTCATGTCATAATAAATGTTCTTTGAGCTCCCTTGATCTCTTTTGCCATGTTTTGTTGTCCTATGCCAGTAGTTAATAGAGATAACAAAATATACGACGGGCAAAGTGCGTACTGAAAAAATGTAAAGAGCAAAAAGATGTGCCCATACAGAAAATATATTTCTTAAACAATTTACATTTTAAAATTAGTTTAATATTACTTTCAATCTATAGTAATAATAATAATAATAATAATAGGCCTACTTATAATCAATCAAGGGTTCAAACAAAACATATTATTCATTTATTAACATTAATTTGGTATTGAGATATATTTTTAAATGATCAAAATTAGGTTTTGTAGCTAACTTTATATTACTTATTTATAAACACCTTCATATGTATAAATGTTTTATAAATCTTATATATTTTATCCAGAAGGAAACCAAAAACTCATTACACTGCTGTCTTTATTCAAGTCTATGCAGGTATTCAGAACTCGTAAAAGGCCCTTGAATAAGGGCTACCAATCTACTTTTACTGAGAATAGTAGCTCCGCCCTTCAGTAGCAAACACTAGCCACTCCTTAAAAAATAAAAATAAAAATAGGAACCTTTTTTAAAGAAGAGAAAAAAGACGTAGTTCATTAGCGCGCGTTCAGTGCTACCACGTTCTCGATCCAAATATTACTTTTAAAATTAAATTATATTTCTTTATTACAGTTAATTGCGGCTTCGTTTCTTTTTAGAGAGTTTGATCTATGTTGAACCAAAATGTGTTTAGGGGGTTGGGGCCTCTTCAAAATAGTGTTTGTAAGATGCATAATATTCATGTTTAATACAAGCATGAATAATCATTTACAGTACTTATTTTAATATTGTATTATTAAGATTACCCCTCCTGTTTGCTTGTTTCAAAGTAGGATGACCTTATTTGGTGGCTGCATAGTCTAAGGCATCACTCTTGTGTTAGACTAGACTGTCAGTGATAGAAAGATCGGGGTTTCTAATCCCAGTCAAGAGTACAGAGTTTTTCAAAATTGTTGTCCACTCTCCCTGCACGCAAATGTGGGTACACTTCCTCTAAATTCAGACCTTCATTATCCCTAACTCATTAACGTAAATAGTACATATGCGTTTAACCTGAACAAGTAGCAAGACGCGAATAAAAAAAAAAGGTATCACGAGTCATGACAAATATTCAATAAGTTTGTAACTACTATGTTTATAAAGTTTAACTGAAATCTACATACTGGAGGGTGACCTGGTGGTCTAGGGGTAAGGTGTCAGACTTCTGTGCTGGGGTCCGGGGTTCAATCCTCGGTCCCGGCACAGATTTATCTACCTTCACCTCTGACAAGACATCTTGTGAATGTGGGGATTGCCAGACCTCCACCGTGGTTCGGATTCCACGTTAAACTGTAGGTCCTCCATTTCATCTCACAATCACCCTACCATTAGACATGAGCGTAAGTGCGCATAACCCGAACGGGTAGTAAGACGCGGTGCTAATAATAATAATAATAATAATAATAATAATAATAATACATACATACTGGAGAAAAATTTGACTTATTTTGTCCGAAAAATTGTTTGTTGTCGTAAAAGCTGCAAAAATACGGACCTTAGCTCGCGTCCACTTTCCTGCATCTTATTTAGTTTTCTTTATTTTATTTTTAATTTCTTTAGCAACGCGTCTTGCCAGCCGTTCGGGTCGTAAGCTTGATTACTAATTACTCTAATAAGGAGGAGAGTTATATTTATAGGAAGTGTAGTAGTATACGCGTGAAGGGATATTGGAAAACCATTTTGTAAAAACCAGCCTCAGTACACCCAACCAAGATTTGAACCCCCATCTCCCTGTTATCATCAGTCTAGCTTACTGCGAGGGTAGCACGTTATACCACGCTGCCACCAGAGTGGGTTTTTGGTTAATTAATCCCGTAAAAAAAGACGTTAAAGGTTGAACATAATTAAATATTTACTTACATAATATAATGCGTACATAAAATTAAGTACAGGTGTCTGTTTATGAACTAATTAACATGTACAGCGCTACTTCAATACCATTGGCCTACCAATTTCATAAGAAGTAATTAAACTTGGATAGAAGATTCAAACTACTTTTTCCCTGACTCGTGTTAAAGCTCGTAATCATAACAATGCGCAGACAGAAAAAAAACACGTAATTATGTTAAGTGACAATCCTGCAATTGTAACAGTAGTAATTAGCCGAACGTAAAAGGGTATTGTAGCAATCAGCAACTGTCGGTTGGTCGGGCTTCCAAGATGACCAGACATCCGACCCTTTCAGAAAGAATCTAATGAGGTGCACAATTAAAATCTGAAACCTATCACGCATGCTGAGAAAAAAAATGCTGGAGAGAAACAACACAATTTAGAAATATAGCACCAACCCGACTTACTCCAAGGACAGTTTATTCAACCCAGTGTTGTGAAACCTTAAGATTTATGGGAATACCGCCATTGTAGAAACTCAAAATTTTGTGTGACAGAAAAAAATATTGTACACTAATTTTAATGCATGTGTAAGTTTGGAGACTCACATATCGAGAGAAAAATGAAACTTAGTCAAACAATGAACTAGTTATAATATTAGCACGAGTAAAATAAAGCAAAATTTAACTGCCCCTTTGTCAACAGCACATAAATCATGATCAGAATGCAAACTAGAATTTGAACAAAAAAAATTCTTAGCATTTGTTTTGTTTCACCACGTCTTACGACCTCGTCTAGACAACTGCATATTTACATTAATGCGGTAGGGATTAGGAATGTATTATTTGAAGGAAATGCATTTTCACAGAGAATGAACCCACCTCAATGTCCAGATAGGATTTGAGCCCCAAACTCTCCATCACAGGTCAACCATATTATACGAGACTAACGCTTTTGTCCACGTTTGGTCGCAATGTTAGACAGAGTTCCCATTAGTATCCTCCGTGTATATAAACATGCTTAGCGCTACTCTCGGTAGTAGTATGGACATGGCATTGGTGTCACCTGAACGAACAACGCAAACACTCTCGTTCCTACCTCACATACATTCGATGTGCACCCCTCGTGTCACGTGGCATACAGCTGGGCGGGGTGGACTCGATGGCTACTGATGCGTAATCGCAATTGTTGCAGATTCTGAGGAAGTGGGGGTACAGGGCCCCCATAAGAATAAGCATCAAACAGGTTGGGCGACCTCGGCGACCACGCGCAGAATACGTCTCAGGCGCGTCCAATCAACCACCCTGGCAGTTGAGCATTCGGATGTTCCCGAAAATAACGATTCCTGTGAGGTGGTGCTCCGTCTTGATGGAAGAGGAATTTACTGACTTTCTCATCCGCTTCCAAATTGTGGAAACGACCAATCAGCATATCCAAATTTAGAGCCAGTAACGGTATTTTCCAAGAAGAAAAATGGGCAGTACACTTTCCATTTCGATATGACCAAAAATACATTGAGACAACAATATGCATTGCGTAATATCTACCGCTACAAATTTATACCGGTTTATAATCACGGAGAGTTCATCGAAATACTGTATTTAGACGTACGATAAACACAAAATAGAAAATATGGAAAGAATAGAACGAATAAACATTTAGTTTTTGGAGGTTGAACTGTTCACTTAATTAAAAGGTTTATATTAAAAAATACTCATCTAAATCAACAATCCATTTTACATGGTGTACCATTGCATATGGGACCCACTTCAGCGGTAGACAAGAGACACAAAATCATTAAAATAAGTTAATATAAATAGGTGTTTCTTTGACCTTGTTTCTGAGCTACAGCCAGTGATACAACTAAACTGTTTGTATATTATAATCGATTCCTCTTGACCTGCCTGTTGACTAGGTAAGTTATGTGGGATTTTCCTGATTATTCTCTTGAATTCGACAAACTCCTGGTATTTTTTAAAGAGTGTGGTATTCTACGATACGACAACTGCAGACTTGCATTCAGGTTGAAGATGGCCATTTTGAGCACGTCGTATATTGTTAAGCATCTCCAGATTAATGCAGTATAAACAGGACTATAACTTGGAAACGAGATCAAATGGGACACACATACAATATGAACCTTATTCATTGTTTTTGTGTCTTCTGTCCACCGCTAAGGTGGGGCCCACATGTTATGGTGCATCCTGTATATATAATTTTTCATCTTTTCTCTAGTGAAGGCTGACGTATTTCCTCTTAAACAACCTCCTAATTCCAACCCCTTACGTTAAACAGTTAACCAACCTCGTGTTAAATGTATATATAAATAATTTAAGAATTTGTTTGTGGAAGATTATATAGTGTATGAAGATAAGTGGTCAACCCATTGTAATCCCAATATACCATTCTCTATGAGCAATGGGTTTTGGTGTTTGTTATCTAGTATTTTGTTTGAATTTATTCCCCAGTTCGATAACTGTGACAGAAACTTGACAAAGGCACGTAAAAATAAAGCTAATAATTTCTTACCTCCAGTCACGTTAAAATATACTATTTATGAGCGTGCAGTATAGAATATCTTATTTAAATACCATATTTTTCAAGTAGATAATCGAAACTACGCGCCAGCAGTTTTATCGTTATTATCAAGAAAAATAATTCATTCGTTTTGGACACATACGTAAAATTACAACCATTGCTACAAGACAACTACAAAAATCGTTGCTTTATGTGTCTCAGATTTACGTATTCCTATAGTGCGCATGATAAGTGGGATGTATGAGATAAACATGTGACTTTGTACTCTCGTCTGCTGCCGTGTGTGTGCATGCATGTAATAATTATGGTAACATGTAATTTATTAAGCAGTTTATTCAGTCCAGTGTAGAACATGCAAGATAACTCTATTAACATTTCCTTCCAGGTAAACTTGTTTCCTTAAAAAGGTGTATGCTTCGACAGTGCTACCAACTGATTACATTTTCAAGTAGGTGTACAATAAGATTATTTGGGAAGGTTCCATACTAATATTCCTTACTTGTTTGAAACCTATAAAAACAGTTTGAAAAAAAAAATATATATATAAAGTTTTGAGTGTGGATTTGATTGATAATAGATTTATTGGGAATAAGAATTATTGTTATAATTGTTTGGACTTAAAACTATTTATAACTAATTTGGAAAAATAAAATTAAAAGGTATACGTGATAGACGCTTTGAAAACAATTGATCTAACTAACTCAAGTTATATTTAAGTTCCGGTGTGATGGCTATTAATGAATGCTCACTTCCATATCACACAAGCTAAGGGACATTAATATTAAAGACATTTAAGAGAGAATAGAAAACAAAAATGTTGGAAAAAATCTGTCAGTGTACATTTTGCTTAACCGGTCAAAGCCAAACCTCCATACGCACAACTAAACTTTGACGGAGAGAGAATAAAACCTATTTAACATCTCTTCGCCACATCATAATAGATGTAGGCCATGGTAGCATATGTTTTAACGTAAATAATTTATGTTTTAAGTTTTTTTAAATCGCATTTATAAATTATAAAGCAATTAATTCAAACAAAGTGAACACTACATTGGATCGTCTTAAACGCGCAAAACAATCGATGCAAATAATTGTGTTTATTTTTGCGCAGAATTTTTAAATAACTACAAAGACTTGAAATAATCTTGCTATAAGTAGGGCTATATATAATATAAGATTTCCTTTTAAGCAAAAAAACTACAGAAAAATAATACTCACGAATAATATTATTATGTAAAACTTCGTGGAAATACATTTTGATGTCCGCTTTTATAATTTTGGAATGACTCATCCTTAGCATTAAAATTATTCCGGTGGGCCAAACAAAAAAGGTCTGTGATACACCTGTTTTTGACCCCTGATCTAGGTATTAGTAATAATAGTAATAGTAATAACAATAACAATAATATAGTTCTTAGGACTGAAGGTTTTCCTCCCAATGTGATGTCCTAAGTTGAGCTGTGTTTAATAAATGCACCTAAACTTAAGAAATAATAAGTTTATATTTGATTAATTAGTTTATTATTAATTCATTTATATGGCTTAAGTCTTTCAATGAAGCTCAGCTGCTTAATTCAAGTTGGTAACACCGACTTGAATAATCAAACTATGATGTCATCCAGCGTGTACATTACTTATGTTCTCAACATGCATTATTCATGGCGAGTTTTACATACATTAAATGAATAAGACGTAGAACATTTCCAGCTAAGGAAAAACATCGAATGAAATTAATATCAATAATTTGATCTGAGGCAAAATCAACAAAAGGAAAAGTTCTTTCATTTATTTCACATAAAATTAACTGCGTAGCAAATGAAAAATTGAGTCAATTAAAAAATAAAATTTATTGCCAAACAATTTTATAGAGCCAAGCTATTTCCAGGAGAAGAATATTTTAATTTTTTGATAAAAATAAAACATTATAAGGTTGTATGTAACTTCATTAGACGTCATGGTTAGTAAAATTGAAAATGATGATTAAATTATAGTTTAATATCTAAAACACACATATATATACATATATATATATATATATATATAGTAGATGAATCACTTAAATATTATTTGTATATTGTATATAGAGAGAACATAAATTTGAGGTATCTTGGTCCGATTAGAGACGGTACCTAAAATAAGTTAAGGGCTAGTGAATGTGTTGGTTATTCATGTAAATTGTTAGGTATTCAGTAGTCTGAGTGATTAACTTAGCTCTTTACTTTGGCCCGAGAATTCAGGATTTAGTTAATCTCGTAATTCTGTGGGGTAGTTTTTCCCAATGCTACTTTTCAATCCTTTCCCTATGCGAATTCTTGAGCGTTCTATTAAAATCAACACTCCTAATCACGTGAACGTAGATTAGTTAAGAGTACGCTATGGATAGCTTAAGAAGTCAATGAGGTGTGTTATATAAATAAATAGCTTACAAGTTTATATATAGGATAAATAAACTTGTAAGCTAATTTTTGAAAACTGTTGACTAACTTATTTCTTCTTCGTCAACTACCATGAAGTATTTTCAAGAGTATATCTGGTATATAATATAAATAAAGTGTAGCCCCCCTCCCCCTCCTCCGAAACAAGTGCAATCTTGCACTACTTTCCCTGGCACTCGGTGGGGCGTATAATGCCCGGGGCTCCAATAACGACTAGTAGGTGGGTCCCAAGACAAGCCATGTGCTTGTCTCTATTAACCCTATTTCCCCTAAAGAGGGGAGGAGGAGGGGTTATATCATAGCTTCTGGTCCTCTGCTGTTGCCACCGACAAGAGTGAAGAGTCACTAATGGCTGCAAAATGGCGGTATGGCTATTAAAACCTTAGTATAATTAGCTATACGACTAATTAAATTAAGATTAAGATACAATAGCACATACTTTCTCATTTTGTTTAATATAGTTTTGTGACCAAATGTTAAAAAATCAGTTGCTAGTAAATACCCCCTAATTTATTTTCCTCAGAAAACCCCCCATTTTTCGTTTTCGAAAACTAGTCAACAAAAAACTACTCTCAAATTATTATTTATTAGAAAAACAAACCTGCATACTTATGTGCTATGGAAAGATAACCATTTTGAACAAAAACAGGGGCTGCTTAAGGGCTGGGCGAACCGGGTGGCTGCCCGGGGTGACGGCTCAAGAGGGGAGGGGGCGCCAGACTACCAACTTAAACTAAAGTAACCGGAGTCTGATAAGCTTATGTTAAGTTTGGGGGCTTTTTTCATATCACGCCCAGATTACGTAAGGCTTGGGGATTATTTTAATATTTTATTACTATTCCCCGGTTATACAGAGGGTGCCAAAAAGCAATCCCGCCCAGATGCAAAATTTACCTTGGGTCATCCCTGAGAGGAAATTGTGAACTTAATATTACTAACCGCACATATTTACACTAATGGGGGATGTCGAATTGATATTAAGGGTACCCAAATTTGCGTAGGAGAGAAAGAGCCCATTGAAAAAATATCTTCAGTACACCTGGCTAGGATTCAAGCCCCGGTCTCCTTTTCACTGATAATCAAGTCTATTGGGGTAATGACAACTTTGACCGTGTGACCACTTATGTGGATTAAAGGGAAATTAATTATATATATATATTCAGTCTATAAAATCACAAATCATTTTAGGTCTTAGTCTAGGAAACGGTCCCAAGTTACAAAGTTAAGTAAATAAACATAATTTAATAAACTTTTGAGGAAAAAAGAAAGTCAAACTGTTTTTTAAATAAATAAAACGAAAACTTAAATTAATACTTTGTTTTAAAGTGCATCAAATTAATATTTCAAAGTTTATAATAATGTAATATAAAAGTTAGTTTTTATCTAAGTTTCAAAAATATTTGGGCACATGCTATTATTTTAATGTAAATTCATTTAAAATATCTAAATTAATTTAATTTAAAGTACTTTTCAATCAACTGAATTCCTTTCTATTTTTGTTTTAAAAAAAGCATTCTTATAATTTGCAAACTCAACAAGGAAAAAACAAATTAGGTTTTTTAAACTTGTCTTTTAAATATTACATGTGTGATTCAAACCATAAGTAAATCTCAATAAAAACCACTCAAAGCTAAGTTAAAACTATGACAAAACAAATAAAAAATATTTTTTGAGGAGTTGAAATAGTTTCTAACGTTTTTTCTCCGCCCTAGAAACGTCATAAGATTTTTATTGGTTATTAAAGTGCAACCGTTTCGAATTTTGAGACAAAATATTGATTTTATACTCAAAATAAGCTATATATTTTCATTGTCATTTTATTTTTTTGAAATTATACATTCTATGTGACAAGTTATTATTTTATTATTATGATAGTTACAATCTTTTGGTTGGTCTGACAGATAAAGATTTTTACTTTTCTATAATTTTCTTCGAAATTAAGTTCTATATAAATAGTTTTGGGTATAGTCTCGGATCGGTTTAAAACACATAGCATTTAATATACACTTTTTGAACATCAGTGAGTTCCTAAATTGGCAATTTATAAATATATGTAATTATATACATTAACTAAAGTCTTATAAAACAAATACAGAGAAAAAACAATCTACAAATATATATATGACTGGTCCCTCGTTTATCCTCTAAATGTTAACTCTCACAAAGTGCAAACAAATTAATTAAGTGTTAAATATATGGTTTTTTAAGCCTTTTACCTTTCAGTCCAGAGGAAATGTAAGGGGAGGAGGGATGTGTTAGGGGAGGAAGGAAATGGAAGTGGAGGAAGGGCGTTAAAGTGGAGAGAGGAAGTTAAAGGAGAAGAAGGAAATCAAAGGGGAGGAAAGAAGTGGAAGGAGAAGTAAGGAAGTTGAAGGGTAAGTAAAAGTGGAGTAAGAAAGTAGGAGGGGAGGTGAGAAATTTTGAATCGGTACTTAATATGTACTATATTTTTATGATGATACTACCCTTGTCGGTGGGCACACGGCTCATATAGTCTGGTTTTCGACTGACTAGGAAGTCAGGGTTAGAATCCCGGGTGAATGTATCAAGGTGTTTTAAACACCCTAAATGGTTTCCCAGTCTCCATAAACTGAAATGGGGATACATTTCCTTTAAATTTGTCAATTTTATTGCCTCTCGAAGTAGTTTAAATAGGCGGATATATCGGACGGGTAACGTTGACTGTTGAAACGCAAAACACAAAGCGAGAAAATATCAAATATGGTTTTAGAGGGATCTACAACTTTACCTTGAATAATCTCTCACGTGAAATCAACTCTAATACTCTCAATACCAATATATGACCTAGAAAAACAACAGCCTGCTACTAAGTAAAACGTTAATATCCAATCGACTGGAACGCTGATAGTTTTTTGAGAAATGCTTCTATTAATTTATCAAGCTTAATAAATCCCAAGTATCGATTCAAAAATCCGATACTTCTCCTTTACCTCTTTAAAAACTCGGTAGGAAACCGAACGAACCGTAACCCCCCCCCCATGTTTGGCTATTGATTTAGTTATTTGCAGGTTGTGAGGATGGAAGATTGTGGAGTAGGGAACTGGAAGGGAAAAGAGAGGGGGAAGAGGTTCAAAAGTTGAGTTTTGGCCGCGGGTGGGCAGTTTTATCGGCTAGAGTTATCGAGGTCAAGCTTCACAATTTATTGACCGTCTGTGAAGGAGCAAGTCGAGAAATGTTTATTCTCTCTCTCTCTCTCTCTCTCTCTCTCTCCCCTTTCGCCTCCAAAGCAACGGCCGAACATCGCTGAACAAAAATACTGGCGCATTAAGTAGATAATTTCCCACCTTAAGCTTACTCAGGGGTTAGTACAAACTTATTCTTTTGTGGGATAGGGAATTTTAAAATGTATTCAACTTAGGTTAAAGTACAAATAGAGCAGTAATTAATCATGGTAATTTCTGATTAAACTTGTCAGATTCGAACATTGAAATAAACCATAGTGTTTTTTTAAGTTATAAACAATTTTAATGATAGTAACATCTAGTTAAAATCAATATATTTAGTGACCCAATTGGTTAAAATAATGCCAATGTAAGCATTACATCATGATCGATATATAGGATTCAGTGACTAAATAATAAAAGAAAGTATTTCAATTAAGTTAGTTTCAAAGGCGTCTTTTTAACTGACTCGATTCTTAAAGTAAATCTAATGAAAACACCAAAAAGTGCAAATTTTCTAATACATAGTTTTAATACAAATGCTTATATTTAACTTGTAAATAGCTATAAAAATGTATTTACATAGTCAACTATCTCATCCACGTAACGAATTGTAGTCATAATTTTTATTATTAATGAAATATTCCCGGTTCAATATGTCTAAATCTTGAATAAAATAGTCACTATAAACTAAATATGAGTCGGTTTGGTTTTAAGTAATTCGGCTTCATTCGGTATGGGCTCCTAGAAAGTCGGTTCTACGTTCTTAGTGCACTGAAACCAACATTTTGGATAAGACTCATTAACACTAATAAAGCTGCTGCTAGCATTTGTATAGTACAAAGGTGGATTTTATACGGTTTGGAGACTGGATCGCGATTATTTAAGAGCCACACAAAATAACAATATTAAGTGATTACTTTTTTTTTAAATTTCAAAACATCACTTTACAATAGATATTAACTATAATTTGGTCCTTAGAATCTTTGAATTCGAGAATACGTAAGAGTATTCGGATTCGAAAAATGAAAATTATTTGTTTAAATATTTTGAATGTGATGTTTTTAGTTATATGCTTACCAGTGGGTTAAACCAAAATAATTATACGGAAACTAACAACCAGACGCCATAAGATTAGTTTACCACTCTAATTAATGTGAATTCACGCTTTAACAAAATATATTAAACTACCAGCGCCAATGGGCAAGCAGTCTAAATATCAAGCTCATTTAGTCTGCTTGCCAGCGACATCGAAGTCAGGGGTCATATCCTTATCGGGTGTAGTCTATTATGGTGGGTTTTCCTAACTGGTCTTCCTATTTTTCCTGAGCATAAATGCAGGTAACTTTCCTTAAAAATTCAGACTTTCTTATCCCTACTTTACTAGCACATTTCATATAATATAAAAATAACCCAAACGATGAGATAGGTAAAATAAGTTAATAATTTTCTTTTCTTTTGAAAATAAAGATTGAATGCGAACAAAATATGAATTTAAAAAAATCCCACCAATGTGGAAAAGTTCATATTTAGCGCATAGCATTGTTTTCTTTTCTTAACTGACTATACGTCGATGATTGTTCAAACTGTTATTTATGTCCACACAGAACCCTTTAGGTACTGTTCCAATAAGACGAAGAGAAATTATTTCGTTTCGGATACTCACGTAATAATTACCCACACACTAATTTATTGCCAAAGTCTTGGGTGGAAGGATGTTTTTCAATACCTTAATATCGATAAAAGTCTATTGCGTGATTCAATAGACTTAGTTTATCACGTCATCCAAAGGTCTTAGGTTCAATCCCCAAGTGGTTTTACACGTGAACGGGTGGGGCTAAGTAACAGATATCTTCGTCTTTTTTTTAAAAGCCCGTGGACAAATTAAGACTTTTAAACTAAAACTTAGCCTGAAGAAGGTTTTGACGTTTTCACTGTAGCAAAAAGAAGAATAAGAAACACATTTAAAAAGCTGGTCTATTAGCACCTTGGGTTACTGAAATGTAATCATATATGAACCCATCTTGTATTGTGTCGTTCCCGACCCGAACCCTTGTCTTGCCAAGACCTGTAATCAAAATATAAATATGACAGTACTGAGCCGTATTAAAAATAATACGTACTCTTTTATTTCCCGTCCGGATAATGTTTTGATTACAGTAAGTCTGATATACGATTAAACGCTGATTTTGATGAGATATCATGAAACTTCTATAAGATTTTCTTTCCTTCTCTCATGAAATTGTTTACCTCAAGCTATTTACTGTACAAATTTGAAACGCAGTTTGTACCTAACAACAATGACTCTCAAACTATGGGTCGTGAACCATTGGTGGGTCGCAAGATAATTTTTTGGGGTGTCGCGAATTTTTTTAAATGTGAAAATTTGTATTTATTTCAAAACATAAAATAATGCAAAATGAGAGAGGGGGTGAGGGGAAGGAAAATCGTGAATAAATGAGGCACATAATGTAAGGATACGAGAATTTGGTTTTATATCCGTCGTTGCCTATGACGTGGACGTCATTAACCGAATCTGCAAACAAGCGCACCCTTCACACAGCTCTAATAATGATATATTAAAACAAAATAGTAAAAAAAATCTAATTGAAAAATCCCCATCCCCACTCCTCTTTCCCTCATGTCCTTTAAAGCTAGGTGGGTGACAAAAGTGTATCTCTCTAAATTTTGGTCACGGTATGTTTGGGGACCTCTGCTTTGCAAGGCAGCGGATGTGGATTTCCTTGTATTTTATGCAAAACTATAAAGGTTGGTAAAAGTTTTGAAATATCATTTAGATGAAATGTACCCACATTTGCGCGTAGAAAGAGTGGAAAACCATTTAAGGTGGGAGTATATTGAAAGCGCTTTAAGGGAAGTATTTTCGATTTTTTATATTACTTTTTTTATCAAAAGAAATAAAATAATTCTCCAGTATAAACACAAGAGTTTAATAATCTTCACATGGTGACCTCAAGAGTTGTGAAATATCTGTCAAGGATGTCCTGGAATTTAATGACAACTTTTTATCTTCATTTAAAAAGTTGCTCATCCAATGTTAATATGCTCATGAGAGATATTCAACAACTGTTGTATCAGCATGCAAAGAAAATTAAACTATTTTCATACTGAAGCAATATTTGATCTATTTAAAAAAAAGTTTTGTTATAAAAACGGCAAACTCACTTATCTTAACTCGCATTCCCTACACTCCCTTCTTAAGGGGTGGAAATCTCATTGCATTCGGATGCAAGAGAACCTCCAACCACAATCTTCGGATGCAGTCATGAGAATTCACCGAACACGCTGTGTATCCATCTACGGCTCCAACCGGCTCAATTTTTTTTTCTTCCCCTAAGTTTAAGTTTGTGTTTTCCCGTTATCCCTCTAGGTATATGCAGTATTATTATTATTATTATTATTATTATTAGCACCGCGTCTTACTACCCGTTCAGTTGATACGCACTTACGTTAATGTGTAATGGTAGGGTGATTGTGAGATGAAATGGAGGACCTACAGTTTAACGTGGAATCTGAACCACGGATGGAGGCCTGGCATATATGCTGTAGTAACTTCTCTTATCTATCTCCCGTTTTCTTCCTAAATTAAGAATGTCATAGACTTGTGCTAAAATAAGGCAATAAAAAGAATGTGCAGTGCAAAAAAATCAAAGGTACCTTACAAAAAGTGTCGGGATCCTCGCCATCTTTTGAAGTACCAATTATCATGGCAGAGTTAATTACTCACTAATTAACTAACCAGTTTCACCAAAGAAGCAACGCGTGCACCACCCATATTATCTTAGCAGAAACAACATATTTTTTTAATGTCCTTAATTTTTTGTTTTTCTCGGTGTTAAATTGGACGAAAGGAAACATAAAAATAGTAATATCGTGAAATATCTCTGTATACTGAAGTTATTTTTTGCCACCTCCCATTTAAGTGTAGACGCGGATTAAATGTTAGGTTTATCTATAATGGTCGTTGTGCGGTGCTTACGGGGAGATTAGGGGGTTAGTATTCTATCTGGGTGTATTGAGGGTTCTTTTCCTGAATGGTTTCTACTTCCGACATGCAAATGTAAGCAGATTTAATCCAAATTCTGTCCCATCTTTCCTTCATTAGAGCAATTAAAGCGGGTATCCCGGAAGGGTTGTGAAGCATGGAAGAAAACAATGATTAATTTTAACTAAAAATAGAAGTTTAATATCCCAAAAATAGGATTGACAAAATGAGAAATTATATTTAAAGAAATATTCTTATATAATTTAGTTTGGTAACCAATGTATTTAAGGGTCATGGGAAAATGCAATTTTGGAGGCCTCTCTATGCAAAAAATATAAATACCTTAATTTCTATGATTTATTTATTTTTACTAGCATTACAACTGTGATGGTAGCCACCTTTAATAGACCCGGTGCAGGACAATCATTCACGTTGTTTTTCGCAAACGTGTGTTGCGGCTGCGGAAAGGCTTTGCAAAAAAAAAAAAAGTTGGGGGATTGCGGAAAGAGGAAAACTGAGGCAAACTGAGGCAAACTACCATGTGTTGCCTTGGTATGATACTAGAACAGGACTGATTGTGCATGAGTGTCAATATGATCACTGATTGTGTCAATACGATCGATGTGACTTGTTCCACCAAATCTCGGCAAAGAAAATTAAGATAATTTACTTTGAGGAAAGATGGAAAAGCACATTTGGTATAGAAGCTACCTCATTATAACCAGGCTGGATTCGAAACCCGGACTCCTTAGCCATATCTCGTATTTTTCTGTACATTCTTTTCATTTTAGAAAAAGGTCTAAAAATGGATGTTTCCACGGGATGTAAAATGATAAACACACTGGCTATTTGATGGCTTGAATCATGGGACAGTGCATAGGGAGTGCACCAGCATTAGTTTGGAAAGAGAGGATAACAAAATCACAAAGTTAAACAATCTCTTTTGCATTCAGTAGAGATTAAAGTCGGTGACCTGGCGGTCTAGGAGTAAGGTGTCAGACTTCTGTGCTGGCAGCCGGGGTTCAATCCTCGGTCCCGGCACAGATTTATCTGATTACCAAACCCTTCCTTCACCTCTGACAAGACATCTTGTGAATGTGGGAAATGCCAGGCCTCCACCGTGGTTCGGATTCCACGTTAAACTGTAGGTCTTCCATTTCATCTCACAATCACCCTACCATCACACATTTTAAGTGCGTATAACCCGAACGGTTAGTAAGACGTGGTGCTAATAATTATAATAATAGAAGAGATTAAAACTTCTCCCACTCTGAACCTATTAGTCTAGTATATGGACGGCCTGGCGCCTTGGACCGTGTGATAACCAGTGCAAGTAGTAAAAACTTTACACCGTATTATTGTTTATTGAGGCGAAGATGCTTTTACAAGGAGTTGTAGATATTATGTTAGTTTTAAAATTAAAATTATCCTCGTTTCTAGTCTAATATTTTCTTAGTCAACAAGTCTCATCGTAAAACTTAATTGTCTTAATTTTACAAACTAACGAAAAAAGTAAATACCCACAACAAAATAGAGGAAACTAGTACTGTTGTTTACCTTGGTTCGATTCCAAGGGGTGATGATGAGCATATGTGTTATTTTTATATGTGTTCTTCCTATTATCTAATTAGTAAATATGTAGGTGCTAGACCACGGCCAGACTACTGTTGGATTTAAGTTGCGAGTGTAAGGAACGGGAGTATGGAGCAATGTTCTTGCAGTTTTTGTAGCAACACTTTTTTTCAGACAAAACCAATAAATTATAGCTCCTAAAGAAAGCTAAGAGTTTAACTTTCCTCGCATGGTTACCTCAACAGTTCTTTAATATATGTCAAGAGTGTTCTGGAACTTTATGACAACTGTTTCTATTCATTTAAAAACTTGATCACCTATCGCGGCCATGCTGCTACAGATATTTAACAATTATTGTTGATATAGCCATGTAAAGAAAATTAAACTCTATGCTTATATTGGAACGATATTTTATTTATTTTGGCAACAAAAAAGTTTTGCCATAAAAACTGCAAAAAAACTATTCTTAACTGGCGCTCCTTTCATTCTATGATTCTAACCTTAAAGGATAGCAGCAAATGACGCAGGATTAATGCACTTAATAAATTAGAATATAACAAGCCAAAAAGGCAGTAAATGTCCCTGAGTAGGGGGTGGAGGGAATGTCTTCAAGAACATGTCGCACGCCGGCGTCCATTTGAATAGCTGTATTATTATTATTATTATTATTATTATTAGCACCGCGTCTTACTACCCGTTCAGGTTATACGCACTTACACTAATATGTAATGGTAGGATGATTGTGAGATGAAATGGAGGACCTTCAGCTTAGGGTTGAATCCGAACCACGGTGGAGGCCTGGCATTCCACAAATTTACAAGTTGTGATTAATACACATCTTGTCAGAGGTGAAGGAAGAGTTTAGCAATCAGATAAATCCGTGCCGGGACTGAGGATTGAACCCCGGACCCCCACCACAGAGGTTTGACACCTAGACCATCAGCTCACCTGAATAGCTATAAAAAAACTGTCGTAAATTGGCAACAAGTAATGATATATGTAGACCTAGTGGAGTGTTATCCATACGCCTATTACTGTGTTCATGTTCCCATGGGTTTTTACGTACGCATTAGGCCAGATGTAGTCAGAGGCGTAACTAGGGTTGGTGTCACCCCCACGGACCTCCTCCCATACCATAACACACAGGATTCTTAGTAATAATTTTTATACCAATGTTAAGGTGCCCATACACGTTCATTCCCGGCATGAAATTGGGAATGTCATTCCAACGTTTCATTCCAAAACTGTCCGTGTGGGGGGTGAGACGCCACTTCACTCCAGGAATGAACAATCCAACCGGTTTGATATTTTAGAAGTGATGGCGAGCCAAAACTGACCGTGTGAGGGCAGCTGCAATCCCGAACTGACAAACGCATGCGCAGTTAACAAAAAAATCCATAAAACACTTGGTGTTAGTCGATACAGCACCTGTGTTACAAGGATCTCCCGGTTGCGAAAAACCTAAGCATTGCTATCAGTCTTTCCTCTACTGGGATGGCATCGCTCATCATTGTGTCCTGTTTGTATATTAAAGGACCAACTAGCGACATAAGTCTTTGAAAACACTCAGTGCTCTTTAGCAAATAATTTGTATAACCGTCCTTAGAGTTTAGTTCAAGTTCACGCAAAAGAGAGATGTCTGAAAATTTATGTCTGTTGTAATCAACGTTTTGACCATAAGTTCCACCGTTTTTTCTCCTTTACTTTATCATCTGCCAATAATAAAACCAAGCAGCACTTCTCTTAGACATTTTTACGGCCTCACGGGACAAATCACATCAGTAAACTGCGTTGTCTAGCGGGTCTCCGCGTGACACGCGTGTGGACAATTTTTGGCCCGCCCGGAATGACACGCCCGGCATCATGCCGGGAATGACCGTGTGTGGGCACCTTCACTCGTAAATTGTAATTTGCGTACATTGGTGAAAGTAAGGGCAATAGTAATGATATAAACAACTTGTAAAATTAAAACTAAATCTTTATATTACAATTTCATAGGCATAATCAAAATATATTTAAATTTACGTGATTGCATGTGGTTAATGTGAAAATTCGATAGGAAAACAATAGAACTCGAGGTAAAAACGTTTAAGAGCTACATTAAAATTATTTTTATTTTAGCTCGTTAAATTTTACCGTTACATGAGATACATTAATTAATTAGGTTTGAATCGTTAGTAACGCCGCAAATAATGGTTAAGTTATTGAGAAATACCCATTGCAATATACCTAAAATATTGTGACTAAAATACTGGAGAATTTAAAAAAAATCAACGACTGTAAAAACACTAACAGCAAGGGGAAAAAAAAGTCGTGCAGACAAATTTCGAAGCGTCATTGGAAGTATATAATAAGGACAGCTCCTATCAGAACGTATTAGGTTCAAAAAGTAAATTAACAGCGTTGTCTTTGTGGGTATATTGATAGATACAGTAGATGTAAAATGTACTTACGAAAGATGTGGTCATAGCTAACTACAGGGATATTTTTAGTAATACATTTCTGCCAATACACTTCACAAAATCTGTATAGAGAGTAACTTCAATGTCACCCCCTCTGGTGGTGTTACCCGGTGTGGTGCGCACCCTCCTAGTGACGCCACTGGATGTAGTGACATTTCATGCCTGATTCAAGTCACATTTCATGCTCCCTGCTGGTTGTGTGTATTTTTTTTTATCTAGTTGTTACCGTACCCTAAACAACAAATTACCACTCATCTGGCCGAGTGCACAGTATTGGGCGTGTTGTCATTTGATAAATCCGTTTGGAAAAAATGCATTACATACCATACATTAAAAACATGATAAAATTATATTTTATTTCTGTGTTGTTCAATAAAAGACAGCCCAAGTATAATTCCTTGATGGACCTCAACTTATCCCACCCATTATTTATGCTACTTATACTAATCTGCTGCTATTCGGTCGAGCTAATTCTGAACTTGGAGAGTGAGTACAGAAAAGGCAAACTGACAGCAGTGGTTTGTGTTGTTTTTTTGTCAAGCTGGTAGTATGTCTATTGTATATTATCCCAGTGATGTGGAGAACAGGCTAAGTCGGCACACAGCAAAGGTTGAAAGAGGAAACAGCATATTTAGGAATGTGGCGGGCAAAGAAAATACAGGATGACCATAAATACATTTTGTGTTTGATTTTGGACTTTTTTTTTTAGTATGGGTGTATTTTGTGTTTTCTCACAGTAACAATATCAGCACAAAACTTACAAACTAGCTTGAAATAAATGGACAACAGCACAAACCCAAATGGTGTATACATTTTCATCAGTGCAACATGGAATCCAACCCAAGTCTCTCAGACTTGTGGATAAACCAATCTAAACCCCTAAGTTACATGGACGGACACAAAAAAATAAAGCGTGGCGACAGTACCAAAAATAATGTTCCTCCTAATCTATTGAGTAGAAATTAAAACTCAAAATAATTCTAAAATTAGTGACTATACAAATAACAATATTTATATAGTTGTAGTAGAATTGTCGATTTTTAATTCCTGTGTTAATTACAAGGGCTATTAACATATTAATCCAAAAGCGCAGGACAGGAAGAAAATATTTTGAAGTAATTCATCCGTATTAGGTTGGGAATAAAAAGGTAAAACCAAAGCTCTAAATCACACATGAAGAACAACTCCCAGTGCACCATGCCGGGATTCAAACCCCAAACTTCCCACCAGCGGTGACCAAGTTGAATTATAAGAGTAAAGAGCAGCCACCAGTTTAGGTAGAAACATATATCTAATCCATTTTGATCTTAGAAAGTTTTGGCTATGCTTATCTTTTGTGGTTAGAAGTTAAATTGCTATTGGCACTTTAGGTTTAGGAATTAAAAGATTGTTCAGCGCCAGCATGTGAGTTCTATATTTCTTAAAATAATTTTCTTTTAGAAATAAAAATGACTACGCCTATGTCTTTGAATATATACTTCAATCAGTAAACAATTTTAAGCTTTTATTTTTCCTTCATATAATCAGATATCATCTTACCTCAGGAGTTTATTACATATTATATCAAAGACTAGGATGAAATATTTAAGGTAATTTTACAAACAGTAGCGTAGGCTTACTAATGTGCGTCTTTGGATTTTAAAATAAATTTTATGATTTATGTTTAATCAAATTAAATATAAGAAAATAAAGTTTATCTACTGAAGCGCATATTAAATAAATATTATTTTATATTTTCCTGGATTGTCCCCCTGCCGCCAATTTAGAAACATACTATAGTTTCAAATGTGTAAAGTCTTGTTTAGTTTTGAGCATATTTATCTTAAAGCTACAGCCATTCCTAAGCTAATCAAGCAATTTTATTTCCATTATCTTTTATTTTTTCAAGAAACAAAAATGTGATTCTCCACCCCCTCTTAAATCTAGTTTTCTTTTTTATGTACACCAGTGTACAGTAGCCCCATGACTTCTTTGGTGCTGACTGACAGCTCACAGCTGACAGCCAACATTTAAGTATATACCTAAATTTTGACTGTCAAAAGTGACAGCTGATAAACACATGTTTTTGCAGATCATATGGTTCGGCGTAAGGATACATAATTTGGTATGGTAGCTTTTCAAAGCTATCAGCTGTCAGTCAGCACCAAAGAAGTCATGGGGCTACTGTAGCTTTGAGTATAAAAGTTTTCGTTGCTACATATTTTTTAAATAGTAGAAGACTGACTGACAATTATTGCCTGGTGACTTGATTGCGTTTAGATTTATAAGAAGAATGTTAACAAGAGTCTGACGCAGGATTAAATATTTAATTGGGATGATATGGATGGAATTCAATAAATATTCACCAAATGGACCTCTCGTGACGAAAGTGGTTATGGCTAACTAGGGACTGGTTTGATTTCGGGATTCGCTAAAATAATAATGTCAATTTTTTTTATCGGTACATATGCGTATAACCTGAACAGTTAATAAAACGTGATGCTAAAAAAGTCGCGATATTTACCTCACAGCTTAAAAAATACCTACAAAAACCTGCCGGCTGCATGAAACACGGATCAACATAAGAATAATGTATTTGAACTATCCTTTAAAGCCACTTCTGTGGGCTCATCTAGTCGTCTGGTTTTTAAATGGCAGGGAATGTCAATGTTAGAATCCAAGACCAGTGTACTTCAGATTGATTTTTCCTGAATGTTCCCGCGCTCCCTTTGTGCAAATGTGGTTACATGATCTCTTGATTCTACCTTACTCTTATCTACCACTTCCTAACTACTCTTTTTATTCGTCTGTTAGTGGATTTTCTTAACAGGGTTTATCGACCAGAGCACCTAATCTTGACAAGATAAAACTGAAATCAACTGAATGAACTGAAATATTACACTTTTTCCTTTAGTTGACAGTACAGAGTACGTGATCTTAGGAACTGTCGGGTGTGTGTGTGTGTGTGTGTGTGTGTGGAACCCATCTTAGTACCCATCTTGGTTCTAAATATTTTCACCAATGGTGTGTGAATGAGGAAAAAGGAATTGAGAGGAAATGTACGTGCATTTAGCGTTGGGGAGGGTGGGAAATTATTTAGTAAAAATCATCTTTCGTTATCTCCGATCAGAATTCAAACCCTGAGCTGCCCATCACCGTAAATACAATTTATTGGGAGAGTTATAATACCGATACAGGTACGCTTATGAACTAACCAAACATGTGCTAAATACTTTTTTATTCTAAATAGTAAATAAAAACTAGAATAAACACTAGTGCATTCAACAGTTAATTAATGATTGACTAATAACCCATAGGAAAATAAGTTAATTCTTACTACAATACCAGATTAAATGTGTAAGATTAAATTACTAACAAAACAACACAACTAGCAGAAGTACCCAGCGTTGCTTTAATCAAACAAAGAGAAAAAAATATCTTCATTATATTGCTCCCAACCCAGTTTTTAATTAAATAATAAGATCTGATCAAAATTGTAAAATTCTTGCTTCGAGGTGCATGCATACGTTCTACTAATTTTAAAATGTTCGCCCTCTTCGTGGGGTAAATATAGCGCAATCCTCATGACAGGCAGACAGACAGACAAACAAACTCTTTATTTTATTAATACAGGTATATATCTGGCGAAAATTTGATACATTATAGAATGTCACCACCACATTCATAGTTCATATATTTGTAAACGTAGGCATTACTATTCCATGAGGCATCAGGGGTTTCTTAGTTTTGAATTGTGCCATGCTTAGAGACATTGGCGGAACGTCTCATTGATAAACATGTGCAATTTCTAAGCAGAGTGCGATCAATCCATTGAAAGATGACTCAATCTATCGTCCATATGCACCTCAACCTAATGCCATCGACCTTGAAGGTTCGAAGAGTTTGGTCAGAGGGTGTTTCAATGCCACAGCAAACCAGCCAGTAATGAGTCGTAAAACAAAAGGCAGATATGACAGGAAATTATGAACACGCGAGCAAAGGGAAGTATGTAAAGATGAAAACAGACTAAAATAAACTGTTGAATCAAAGAAAAAAAAAAAAAAGATCCA